>WAAB01010732.1:84204-96283 GCA_013389865.1 Piaya cayana
AAGGAGGGCACACAAAGAGGCCTGACCTTCCTTTTCTATGGACACTAACCTGTCTCAGTTGCTTCAAGTAAACAAAGAATGATGCCTGTGAACGGAGGTACCCTGGCCCAAATTCTTCTCTGCTTGCTTTCATCAGCCACAGCAAGCCTTCCTGGGGTCTGAGTAATGCTTTGTAATTGATGGCTATTCTCGTTCCAGAGTATCACCGCCTGGTAAGTAAAAGCATTCACAACAGCTGGAAAGAAAGAGATTCTTGTTAAATAAGTGGGACCAGAATTAAAAGGCAAGGATCTTAACTAAAGCTAGATGTTTCTAAGGCATATTTCTGACAGCTTATTAACTTGTACTAAATGCTTCAAGATGCACAAAAATGTATGTGTGTTTAAGACAGCTGGATCTCTTTGCCATCAAGTGATTCTGAGGGTGCATTTTTACAGTTTGAAAGCTAGTGTGCTACTTTGATGCTCGGTATTTGAAAAATGTTTGCTAGAACAAACAAATAAAACTAAAAAAAAACAAACCAAAAATCAGTATTTTCATTGCTGTCTTTTGTTTTACACAACATAGCAAGCGTTGTTGAAGGTTACAGAAAAAGATGTCAGGAGCATTTGGTAAGAGGGTTTCACAGAAACCTAACTTTCAAGAGCTAAGAGAGCTGGAGACTTTAGAAATATCCACAAAAAGGCCAGGCATGAGGCAGAATAAAGTAAAAATGTAGAAAAAACAGTTTGCTACAAATTCTCAAAGGAAAATAGGCACAATTAAGCTTCACATTTCAGGTTCAATATAGTGGTCATAGATCAACTCTTTCTTGTGTTTCATGTACACATGGTCAGGCTACATTTGGCACACATGGCACACATGGCTAGACTACATTTGAGCTGACTTGTAGTCAAATTTAGAGTCAGGCTTGATTCAAGAGCTTATTATTCAGACTTTGCTCAGATACTGAAGAAATGGGCAAAACCAGTGCAAGTTCACCAGTATCAAATCAAAGAAAATAAAACTCCTGCATCTTTCTCCCCCACCCTCTTTTTCTTTTTTTTTCCTTTCAAACCTACTCTTCTGATTTTGCACAATGCACAGATCAGACTTTTTAAATAATTTTACGGAGATGGCTTTTGACATAAATCCAAGATATTTGTGCTTATCTCTCTTGGGCACAGTTCTGCATTTCCTCCTGCCAATTGCACCCCAGTGACTCTATTTTCAGAGCTCTCAAAACAGCATGTCTGGTTCTTACAGAAATGGTCAGCAAGAAATATTTTGAACTTGAAGTTTTTCAAAAGCATTAGAGAAGAACACCATGACATATTTAATTATTTGTATCACAGTGCTTACCCATTTATGTAACTCTGATAAAAATACCAGCTTTTATCTCTTTACCATCTTTCTCCCACTATGCTTTCTTCTTCCTGAACTGAGACACTAATCATGCCTCTAATTGAGTGGGTTGGGGGAGGTACAGAAAAAATGTTAGCTCAGCTTGCTAATGACTTGAGCTGCTCAGCAATATGACAGAGTTTGGTAGATTCTGAAAGATGTGATGGTACTACTTGACCCCTGATTGTCAACATTGGTTCCATCTAAACTTCACTGAATACATTGAACTAAACTTATTTATAAAATAATATTTTTTTCACGTAGCACTTGGAACAAAAAAGAAAACAAGCTAAACTTCTCTTTCACTTTCTATGAAGTTGATATAAACAGTTTAACAAGCCATGCTGGGGCATAAATCACATTTTGGTTTTGTGTACTTCCTTGTCATAGATTAATGGAAATATGAAGTTGAATTTTCACAGAGACTTCTTTGCTTATCAAATAGCAATTTCCATTAAAAAATCTCCAGTGAATATCTTTTGATGGTAAAAAATACATTAATAACAATTCAAATAAATGTGAATCATATTGTCTCAATTCTCACTGAAAATAAAAGCTTGGATTCATGCAATGATGGCATTGAAAACAATTGTGAGTGGATAGAAATCCCTGTTTATTTACATGGACAGTATTTAAACCTAGAAGAAATCTATTATGCACTACTTGTAGGATGCATTTAGTTCTTCAAAATACTTTATAAGTATTTGAATTCAGATCCCAAATGCTCTGAGTTCCTTCATTTCCCATTCCTAATTATTCAAACTGGGAATCCTCTTTAGAAGCAGACTATAGAGACATCGAAAAAAAAAACTTGTTCATGGATAAAGAGGAGCTAACTGAACATAAAAGCTAGCACTGGATATCTAAAGCTCCAGCCTTCCACCTGCTCAGGATCAGATCAGACTAAAACACAATCTCCATTTGTTTGGCCTTGTTTTCAGTGATAATGGTTCTTGCATTAGGGCTATTGCTGTGAGTTTCCAACACTCACTCAGTCTGGTTAAGAAACTCTGTTTTCAGTATGCAGAATCAACAGCTTTTACTAGGACCGATGCCATCACGCTTCTTGATGAAGTGCTCCAAAAGTACCTAGATATCCATGGCCCACGTTGATGTCTGATGTTCTAAGGATCAGCCAAAGACAATTGTCCCATAGAGTAGCTTAGTCGTAATGAAAGTGTTTGTTTGGGACAGGCAAAGTCACAAGGATGAGTTAGCCCTTCAGATTCAGCTGTTTCATTGAGACATTGTATCTTGCCCCGTTTTAAAGAAATCCAGAAATAAACCATCATGGGTGGCTGAACTGTCTGCTGTTGTGCCTTGAGGCAGTTTTGAGCAACTGAGACTATGAGTTCTTATTTAGAAAATGTTTACACCCCAGTCCCTGCTGTCTAGAATAACATTTCAGAGACGGCTTCAAAGTACTTAGTCCAGAGGCTGCAAGAAGGGAAGTAGCCCCACCATAAACCACAAAGGCTACTAAGTAGTTCAAATGGGTACTTGGATTCTCAAGTGGGATTCACAACCTCTGTTGAGCAACTTTGAATGTATTGAGAGCAGTACTTGAGCTAAGCTTTAAATTTACCATAGAAAGGCCTTTGTAACCACCATAGCTACAATATTGGGACATCCTTAGGTTGTGAGATGGTTTTGGAAAGAAAAATTGCATTTGGCAATACACCAAGAAAATCAGAGTATATGCACTGGCAAGGGTGATGGAACTCCCATCTTCAGGTAGTATTTTGCTCACAAATATGAAGTGGGCAGCAGGAAATGTTAAAAACTGGGTGTCAAATACTCTGATTTTTACATGTGCTCAGCAAAAGAATCGCTTGGTATTTACCACATTTTCTTAGTCATATCAGCAAGTAGTTCACAGGAAATGTAAAAGCACACATTTCAAACAAACTTCTCACAAACTAAAACTGCAAGGTCTTATGGAAGTTTCTATATATGATGTAGTTAGTTTGCCATTTTTGTTCTTATTTGCAAGGCTGCCCCATCCCTGGAGGTGTTTAAGGCCAGGTTGGATGGGGCCTTGGGTGACCTGTTCTAGTGGAATGTCCCTGTCCATGGCAGGGGGTTTGGAACTAGATGATCTTTAAGGTCCCTTCCAACCCAAACTATTATATGATTCTGTGATTATTGCTTCTTCCCTTTAACTTTTTTTTCTCTTTCGCTTTTGCAGTAACTTTCCACTCCCACACATTTTCTGCCCATCATTCACCACCTACCTACCTATAATAATAATGAGAGGATTTATGTCTAATTTGCTGAAATCACTCTATTAATTTATTTCCAGTACAGAATATATAAAAATAAGTAAAGCAAAAAGAATTGTGAATTTTGCTTCTTTTTTAAAAAANATTAAAGCAAATAGTTCACAGGAAATGTAAAAACACACATTTCAAACAAACCTCTCACAAACTAAAACTGCAAGGTCTTGTGGAAGTTTCTATATATGATGTAGTTAGTTTGCCATTTTTGTTCTTATTTGCAAGGCTGCCCCATCCCTGGAGGTGTTTAAGGCCAGGTTGGATGGGGCCTTGGGTGACCTGTTCTAGTGGAATGTCCCTGTCCATGGCAGGGNTATTTTGGTTTTTCTTCCTCCAGTTGCATATAACTTTACTGTCACAAACATTGGGATTGTGTGAGCACTTTAAGGAAACATCTTCTAAATAAGTTAAAATCATGCCATATAGCAAGCTGGAATAAGACAATGAAATACATCTTCCATATCTGCAAAATCTGCAAAACTCCTTCCAGGTCAGTTGTCTTATATTGATGTGTTGAGACAGCAGTGGTAGGAAGGGTTTAATCCTCTTTTGCATCATTCTTTCCTTCTTCCACTGCACTCCTATCTTCTTACCTCCTCTGTTTGACTTGTAAGTCTTAAAGTCAGAAATATTTTAAGGAAGTTTTCATAATGCTGATGACACTTGGAATAGGTTACAGGGAGCAGAGAGATTAGCTAAGTAACTAAAATTGTGTGTGTTAGCCTAAAAAGCAATTAACTGCTGTAACAGGAGACCTAACAGATTGGTGCCTAGGAAGAAGATATATGACTAATGCTCTGTGATGGTATCAAGAAGAGCAGTTTGCTCACTACAGAAACTAACATATTGCTGTATAAGAAGATACTTTGAACTCCCATTTTTAATCTTGCAGTTGCTCTCAGCATATTTTTTTAAGTTTTCTTCTTCCCTTTTTCCATAAATATTTTTGACAATTCCATCCCTCCTTTTCAGCACAGTGTGAAGGAATGCAATGGAAAAAGCATTGCATTTAAACCATGAAAATGAGTAGTTGTATGTTTTCTTATCTGTCTAACCCTCCTCCCCTTTCTTCTCCCCAGGAATCCCCAAAATGGAGATATAATAGAAGACAAAACAAAATAGCTGCTCTTCTAGAAAAGAACAACATAACTCCTATTGACACCAATGACGACAGTGTCTGGCTTGATATTAAAGCATTTCTCACCTCCTAACTACCTCCCACAGTTTCTCCCCAGTGTAAAATTACCATCCCAGACAAATTCATTTGGCAATTCCTCCTTTGCAGTTTCTTCAGATTGGCTAAAAGCAGTGTTGCTTTGCAAGTGGTCCAATACAGGCCATGTCCATGCTTATTTTACAATAGTATTCATTTTGTTGTGATTGCTTCTGGCTGCAGTGGTATCTGATATTGTGGTAACAGTGAGAAATCACTAGAGACCTTGCAAGTTTGTCCTTGTAGGTTTCACGAAGGCTAAACCTTTGGTCCTTGAAGAGATTGATGGTGAGTGAACCCCTGTGGCTCTTCAGGTTACACAGTTCAGAGGGAACCCAAATACAGCAGCTGTAAGTTAAACATCTTTCACCATCCTCCTCGGAGGATCCACTTACCTGTGTCTGAAGTCACACATTTTATATCAGCTTTCCTTGCTGGAAAGCAGCCTTGGAAGACAGACCCATGATTTCCTACTTGTCCAAGGCTGGAGGAAATTACAACCCCTCTTCTTTCAATTCTTGTTCAGTAATGCTATCAAATATTTTGAAGGCTCCAGTGCCAGCAGATGAAAAGATGTTTGGGGCAAGATTTAGATACCAAATACTTGGTTTTCCTCTCACACAGCTAATAGGTTTCTCACATACTTAGTCGCATGTTTTTAAAAAATAGCACAGAAAAACTGCTGCAGAAGTCTGACAATACGTAAGAGAGTACAGGAATTGATAAACAATACAAAGAATAAAGATCGATTGCTTTGAGAACAACCGATGAGATCACTCACTTCTAGAATATCAGGCTCAACAGTAAGGATCAGGTGTCTCTGAATTGGCTCCTAAAGTGAAACCATACCATGTAATTAATATCAGCCCTCAGAGAGGCTAACATTTCTGCTCAAGACATGTTTCCTTCTGCTGTCAGTGAGTTTTTCTGTAGGCTCAAGGCACAGCGGAGCAGAGCAGGAGTGCAGTACTGCTACTATACAAGCTGCATTGTCTGCAGAAGCACACTGCTAGTTGGTGGTGGAAAAGGCAACAAAGAGACTGCTGGAGGGCTTCTTGGAATAAAAAAAAATAAAATTAAATAAAAATGCCAGAGCTGTAGCACTGGATATGCTAGCTATTACAACTTGGCTCAGGAAACAGAGAACTTTCCAGGGCCCATTTCCAGCCTTTGCAGGAGACTGTGCTCTGTGGAACACAGAACAGATTGGGCTGAGTGGGTTTGCCCTGCCCTGTCACACTATTCAAGGGAATTTTGCCTGTTTTATCCTCTGTTTTTCTGAAGGGAAGAGTAAAAATAAGTATGCCAAACAGCTCTTCCAAAATATAGAAAATGCCAACAAAAAACAGGAAAAGTAATTAGAACCTAAGGTCAGTTTAAAAAACATGTTAGAAGTCATACAGCTGCAGTCTTCAAAGGCTTGCTTTTATCTGGAGAGGGGTGGAGAAGAGAGCTTTGATTTAAACACCACTACCACCACCACAATGGATCATTTGATCTTTTAGCTACTTCTGTTTTATTTTAATTAATGTTTCTAAGTACTAATTTAAAGTTAAACTAGGTTTATTAAAGGTTCATTGTAGGATTAAGAGAGATTCAAAACCCAGCCCAATACAGTCAACAGAGACAAGTTCAAAATGACCACTCAGCAAATAAAAAGCTTATCATGCTGGTAGTGTTTTGAGCCATCAGGCACTAAAATCACGCAACATTTCTAAACACTGCATTACTTTTTTCTTTCCCCTGGCAATGAAAATCTTGTAAATTCCTATCTAATAGGTCTTTGTGCCACTTATGAAATATTCCTTTTCATTTTTTAAAGAAACAATATTTCATTTAATGTTAGTGTTAAATAGGGCCTTACCTACTTGTACATCAGGAAGCTAAACATAATACATGTTAGCGACCTCATACCATTGGATTCCACTCCTTTGCCAGACTTTCAGACTCAAGAACAGCCAGATTTCCTACTTGATGGGTGTGCCAAGGCTCTAATGTAATATAGAGTGTGCATTCCTCTCTATATGCTGCACATGCAGGACATAGAAAGAGCAAGGCTTGTGAAAACAATCAGTTTATTTTGAATCTTGCAGAAGAGTAGCCTTTCTAACTCCTCTAGATAGGTCACATGCAGTTGACAGGCTGTCTTGCTGGTATTAGTACTTTGTCTAGAACTTATCAGTAATTTATGTAGATTACCCACCAAAACATTTATTTCAGACCCTATTAGAAGAGCAGAAAATCTGAGATCCTTAATGAAAAAAGCTCTGTGTTTCGTAGAATCATAGATTATCATAGAATAATACCATAGAATGGTTGAGGATGGAAGGGACCTTGAAGATCACCTAGTGCTAAACCCTCCTACCACAGGCAGGGACACCTTCCACTAGATTAGGTTGCTCATAGGCTCGTCCAGCCTGGACTTGAACACCTCCAGGGATGGGGGATCCACAACTTCTCTGGTCAGCCTGTTCCAGTGCTTCACCACCCACACAGTAAAAAGATTTCTTCCTAGTATATATCCTGGATCTCCCTTCTTTTACTTTAAAAGCATTACCCCTCATTCTGTCACTTCACACCCTGATAAAGAGCCCCTACCCAGCTTTCCTATAGACCCACTTTAAGTACTGGAACACTGCTGTAAGGTCTCCCTGGGACATCCTCTTCTCTAAGCTGAACTCCAACTGTCTCAGCCTGTCCTCATAGGGGAGGTGTTCCAGCTCTCTAATCATCTTTGTGGCCCTAGTCTGGGCTCAATCTAACAGATCCATGTCCTTCCTTATTCCCATCTCAGATAAGAACACCTCAAAGGTATGAAAAATATCTGCTCCTCCATTCCAGAGGGAATGTTATCAAAATCATACTTGTTGAGCTCCTCAGACCAGATCTATATTACTGCCTCTGTACAGTGCTTCTGGCTTCTGCAGGTTTTGGAGAAGATAAGGGAGAGACACTTTAAAGCTTCAGATGAGGTACAGTACCCTAGAAAACACCATTTTCTCTTACAGAAACCTTTCTGCAGTTTCTGCAGTGGGCAGGTGTGAAAAGCAGAACTCTTCTGTGAAAGATCTGGATCCAGTCATGAGGGAGCCGGGGTATTAGCAGGAAAGAGTGTGTAGCAGGACGGTGTGGCCATTGGTGCTGCCATACAGCAGGTCCAGGATCAGCTGGTATGGCTCATCATCCCTACGCTTCATTTGGCACAGCTAGTTCCCTCTCATTCAAATGGACAACAGTTCACAGCTGCGGATATATTACCTTAATTCACTCTCTCCCTTGTGAGTGTGTCTACAGAGGGCATCAGGGGGCCTGCACTGCATTAGTGCTACTGCTAAAGCAAGGCCGTACTTGCAGAAATGCATTTCAATTCTGAGTCCTGCAGATATGCTTTGGTCACTTTTGCAGACTTAATGAGAAAATAATCTAAGACCCAGCTGGTGTAAGTCAGCACAGAAGCAATGAGCCTAAAGAAATGGTGACAATTTACTTCAGTGAGGATATGGCCCAAGGGATTCATACTGGATGGAGATGTCTAATCAAGAAAGCTAGAAGGTTAGAAAGCTCAAAATGTCTGCATTTATCCACCACTTTCAGAGTTCAGACAGCTTCTGCCAAATGGTCTGAGCAGCTGGACACCACTTTAAAATCCATATTTAATTCCCTGATGCTGCATTGAAATGAAGAATCTGCCCACAAAACAGATCAATATCTTGCACTGCTTTAACTTCATACTGTAACAAACACAGAAGATGCTTAGGAAGTAGCTTAGGAAGAAATAAAATAATCAAGGTTACAGAACCTCTAAGATAAGGGAACAAAGAAAATAAATATTTTTAAACATTTTCTCAGTTTATTGCCTATGATGGAAATTATTCTATCCTTGGTTATGATGTCTTTATTTTTGAATGCAGAGACGAATAATAGAAAAAAATACAGTGTGAGGACTGGAAGAATTTTTCAAATAAAATGAGAAAACTATGAGTTATTGTCATTCGTAATGCTGCCATCAATGGACAGAGATACTATAGCTAAGTCAAACTGTCTGAATCTGGGTCAGATTATTATTTACATTTATCTTTCTACTCAAGTTTTGTCTTTCATCACAAAAACACCCAGATTTCAAATCAGTGAATATTCATAGCTATGGATGGAAGATAGAGGTCATTTTAATTATTATTGAGCTTTGCTTCTTCATTTTCTTTATCTAAGCAGAAGATTCTCTTTAACATTGTTTGGCAATAAAAACTTAATCAAATATAACTAAGGGACACCTGAGCATAGGGAATTGATTATAGGAGGAATAATAATGTCAGATAGTTTTATTGATTTTATTTGGTTTATTTAAATTGTATGAGAGTGTGTTACATTATTGAGTGGGGTAGAATCCACATAAATTTAGTGTCCTGCATTGTACTTAGTAATTCCTGTCTTAAGAATCTGTTTGAAGGTCTCCCAAGTTGAATTTTCACTCTTTTTAGAAAAAGAGATTGCAAGGACATGCCCCATTGGATTTTGTGTACAGCCATATTCAAAAGCAACCTGAATCTCTCAGGTTCCACAAAACTATATCATAGAAGCCTGGCTTAGAATACACATATTTCTGAATTTTTTTATAACACTGAATACAACATTCCACTAAATGGAAATCTGATCTTTACTAATGTGTCACATTTTAAAATTAGCATCTCCACACCTTTTTAATTTCTCTTGATAGCTTAACTGAGAATAAGAGAAATCTCCCCTTAACCACAGAGATGCAAGTTGCCATATGCTCATTTAAGACTATAAAACATGTTGTGTTTTCTTTCATGGATGGAAAAACCCTAAAACCCTAAACAATGAAACAGCCCAAAGATAAGATGACAGGAATCTCACTTTCTCTCTTTGACCCTTTTAAATCTTGAAAGCCGTATCTTATTTAAAACAATGAAGAATTATTTCTTCTCTAGAAATAAACATAGGAAACTATATTTTTTTTGAGAAAGAGGCTCAGTTTCTCAACCAGATGCAACTACACTGATATTTTCTACTGTAAGTTCTTTCTATTAAATAAATTCTATTAAAAAATACATTATATAGGGCATGCATACCTTATATAGAGTGCACATTAAATCAAATGGAATTGGTTGTGTCTTTCAGAACTTCTATTTGTCTTCTATATAAGTGATTTTTATAACTATCAGTATTGGTGTGGTTCTGAAAAGTAAAACTGCCTAACCATCAGGATATGAGAAGAGATTATCTGCTTGACAAAGCTTCAAGGACACTGTGCATTGCTTTGTTCCAAATTAAACTTCAAAAGAATCCCATAATCAAACAAAATGAACATAAGTGGTATGCAAGGACAATATAACAAAAGGCAGCTTTACAGGACAGAGAGAAAGAAAGGAATGAGAAACAATACAGTCAAGCCTCACAGGCAAAAGAGAGGAAACTGAGAAAGGAAATGAAAGGTAAGGAATCCAAGTGTTTTAGAAAATGGTGTAAAGAAGAGTGGGGTGTTTTTTTTAATTAATTGGATAAGCAAAAATGTTATACACCTTCTGCCTCAAACTTACCAACCAGCTGTCCCTCTAGACACTTCCTTCACTATTCAGAAAATCCCTGCATGAGAAATTGCAGATCTTACTTACCAAAGCGAAAACAATATGTGTATTTATAGTCAGATTTCCACGCGTTTGTTTCTAGAAAAGCTTTTTTTTCTGAGAACACAACAGTTCTTATTTTATTTATTCAGCCTGGATGTGTAATTAATGGTAGTCCAGAACATAGTCCTTCTTTGCACAGTAACACTAATTTCACAGTAACACTAATCACCGCACTGATATATTTGCACAGTAACACTAATCACCCCACTGATATATTAATACTGAATCAATGGATTTTCTTTTCTAATCAATATGAGTGTAATGCTGAAAGTTTGATCTTTCTTATGTTGAGGGAAGGCGCAAAGCTAATAGTATCAGAAAACAGGAACTGCAATACACACTGTAACAGGGAGAAAAGAACAAAAGTTGGCTAATAGAGTGGCACAACAGAAAAGGAAGAACTACAGCATGGGAAGGACATAATTCTTCAGATTATCTCTGGCCTAGTCCTGTTGACTGCATATTGGTGCAATAGGTGCTTGGAACACGTTTGCCACTTTATTATGTTCCAGGAGGAATCTAGTCTGTATACTCTAAATGTATCTGTGGTGCAAAGAAAACATGATAAGAGGAGATGCATGGGAGAGTGGTTTGAAAAGTGCTTTCCTGATCCAAACTAAAACATTAGCATGGATGCACCCCTTATCTTCCTGAGTGAAAAGCAGAGACAGAGCAGGGAAAGAGCAAAAGGGCTCTGACTGGTAGGTGAGGAAGCTGTGATAAATATGGTAGGGCTGGTCACCACCAGAACAAAGTCTTTTGCTGATCTCTAAGTGACCAGTGCTGCAACACACTAACTGCAAATTATGCAACTCTCACATCTTGGGTAATGGTTCAAACCAACAAGAAAGTCTGTTTCTGTTATCATGAGCGAGAAAAGATCTGTCTTGGAGAAAAGATCTGATCTAGAGGGTCCAACATTGCCAGGTAACGCAAAAAGCCTAGAAGGCACCATCAGAGAAACTGCATCCAATAACTATTTTTCAGACAAGTTGAGTCCAATTTGGAGGAGTACTGAGTATTATTCCCTGTGCACATCTGAGGTCAGTGGGGGCATGCAAGCCCATGTGTTAGTCTTTCAAACCTAAGCATCTCTGTCAAACCAGATAAAACAAAATCAAGATTCTGAAAACTACCCCTTCAAATGTGTGGGTGGGGTCAGGTGTCTGACACAGGAGAGATATAGTGCAGGAATGTATGATACCCTGCTTCCTTCAATACCAGAGAAAATTAAACAGCTAGAAATCATCCTCCTACTCACAGCTCCGAATGTTTCAGCCAACGAGATCTTCACTGAGGGAGAATCTCTCAGGGGACTTCTCCAAGTGCCAGGCTGTGCCTGGCCATCTGTGTGTCTGAATTTATTTTTGTTGTTATTGTTCTGTTTTTCTTTGATTTTTTTGATTCGATTTGGTTGTTCTTTTTTCCCTCTGATTCCATATTCCACCACTCAAGTGGCCCTGCACCTTAAGCTACACTGTGCAAAGCCCTGAAAGGCCTTGGGCGTACCTTGGTTTGGAGACCAGGGCTGCACCATGAAGCAATTTAAGTTTTTGCAT
>WAAB01010733.1:2191-28356 GCA_013389865.1 Piaya cayana
AGCTACAGACTGGGAGAAGTCTGTCTGGAGAGCTGTCAGGAGGAGAAGGACCTGGGGGTGTTGATTGACAGTGACTGAATGTGAGCCAGCAGTGTGCCCAGGTGGTCAAGAAGGCCAATGGCATCTTGGCTTGTATCAGAAACGGTATGACCAGCAGGTCCAGGGAGATTCTTCTCCCTCTGTACTCGGCACTGGTGAGACTGCTCCTTGAATCCTGTGTTTGGTTCTGGGCCCCTCACCACAAGAAGGATGTTGAGGCTCTGGAGCAAGTCCAAAGAATAGCGACAAAGCTGGTGAAGGGGCTGGAGAACAGGCCTTATGAGGAATGTCTGAGACTGATGGGGTTGTTTATCCTGGAGAAGAGGAGGCTGAGAGGAGACCTCATTGCTCTCTATTACTACCTGAAAGGAGGTTGTAGAGAGGAGGGAGCTGGCCTCTTCTCCCAAGTGACAGTGGACAGGACAAGAGGGAATGGCCTCAGGCTCCACCAGGGGAGATTTAGGCTAGACATTAGGAAAAAAAAATTAGGAAAATGTTGGCTAGTCAGTAGAAAATACTTTTTTCCTGTGAGTTTATTATTAACCAGTATTGTAACAACTGGAAACTCTGGACCAGGGTTATTCCCAAATATTTTCTACCTGGATACTGTACTTCAGTTCTGTGCTGGACACCACATGTACACCACACTGCCATCCACCCCTAACTTATTTCCAGCAAGCCATTCCTGTTTGATAATGTTGACCACTACAGTTGTTAAAGACAATTTCTCCTGCATTGCTGCTGTGATGGGTTGATAAGCTTTTGTTTTTATGAACTGTTTCCATCACCTTTCCCATGAGCCATTTATTTGCACCTTAGCTGTGGCATACCTAATTCATGTTCTTTTTTCTGTGTGCTTTACTCTGAACTCCCTTCTTCACATTAGTATACTCTGCTTTTTTGCAGTAATGTTGCTTCAATAACTGTACATTTTGATGAAGTTACTGAATGAAGCTGTTCGACATTTATCTCTTGCTCTCTCAGTTCAGTATACAGCCCATGCCATATTCAGTAAGCATCATATATAACTGCTGCTGGATGAGGCCAAGAAGTAGCATGTGAGTAGAGGATGGGAGGAGAATACTATAAGACACATTCACCATAAACAGGAGCTAAGATGTCAAAGATTATCTTCATATGGTTATTTCCATTCATGGTGTTGGAACAGTGTGATACTTCTACAACACTGCTTTTTGTGGAATTTGTCGAGTCTGGTGGATTGTTTTCAGAAAAGCAGAAGGATAGAACTCCATTTGTGCAATTTTTCACACAAGAAGTCTCTTTGTTTAATAAAATTTTGCTCACATGGGTTTTATTATTCTGTGAATATGTTCATGGAGAATTCCCTGACCATTTCAAATGCAGATGTACAATATTTAACCTCTCCCACTGTCATCTTTACAACTTCATGCCAATATTTATGTGGTGATTTCATCAATCCAGTGGAATAAAAGAGTAATCTAGTCAATCGCTCCCACTGGGACAAATTTGCAGTGTCAAGAAGCCAGCAGAGTCTTTTCCCATCCCTGTTCAGACTGCAAAGTGCTCAGGGGTGATTTACACGCTGGTGAATTAAACAGTAACAAGAATTTCCAAGTCTTTAAATTGCTGAATTGTAGCACTGTGTAACCAAAATGGATGAGTTATACAACTACATTAGCAGAATGGAACAGTGAATGCCTTTAGCCCATGACAAGGAGCTGTCTCCCAAACCTTTCTTGAGTACTACCTGAAAGTTAGCGCAAGCCAGCAATTAATCCCAACAGATAGTTTTGCAAGCAGACACCCTCCTATGAAGAGTGAAAGAGTTTGGTTACCATTACAATAGTGACGTGATAACTCTGGGGTGGGGAATAGACTCTGGCAATGTTTTGAGGTTTAGTGTCAATTTAACCACAGAGCAAGGGGGTAATATCTGCTGCAGCTCCTGTGCTGCGTAATTCCCTCAGGGAAACTATTTGATAATGAAAATTAACATGGCACTGCAGGGGCTCTAACTCCTGCTAGAACTGTATGGTTTGGCCCAAAGACTAGAGAAGATGTCATCCTTTGATATAAGTGGGAATCTGTTCATACTTAAGAAATGCACGTTGGGTTCTTTTGATTTATGTAGACAATTTCTAGACTTTGTGTCTTTCTTCTTTGGTATCCAAGTATGAAACCCAGCCTGAAGCACTGCTTTGCACAATTCTTTTTATTGCCTCAGATTTTCCAGTCTGAACTGATCACTGCCAGGTTTTATTTGCTTCGGTTGCTAAAGCTGAACTGACTGCAAAATGAAGAAAATTTGGGACTGATTCACCAAAGAGAAGAACTGTAGTCCTTTTGACACAACGCTCAATGATTCCCTACATGTTTTGTCCTTGTGTGACTTTCTTAGTTCTGAGCACAAAACATCGTTTTAATAGTGTGAGTTAAGTAGGAGAAAAAAGAGTTTTAAGAAAAAACCTCTTAGTAACTGCTTTAGAAAACTGAAGAAAATTAATTTAGGAACCTCAATGCAAAAATTCATGGGAAGATGAAAGATCTGAGTGAAGAGTGTGTTCCTTATTTTTCCTTTAGAAAATTATTACTTTATTTAAAGCCCTCACAAGGTTTTCAGTGGGATTGTGGCTGCAGACTCTTGGCAGTGTAAATTACTTCCGCAGAATCAATTCAGTCACCCTCAGGCCATAGACTGCCCTCTGAAACTAAAACCTTAGACAGGGATTTTTTTCAAAGGATTTCTAATTAAACTGAGCTGGTTTTGCCTTTCTCTAATTATCCTTACTGAAACTGGGACCCAGACCTAAGATATTTTCCTTTAAGTTGAGTTTCTTTTCACACAAAAATTGTGGTTTATCTCTACCAACAGTGTCCAACCAGCATCTCTCAAGTGGCACACAGCCCTATTTTGCAAACTGTAGCCCTTCATGCTCCCAGCACAAATGGAGATGAGAGCCACTATCTTGTGGAGATGTCATGGGTAAGTACAGCAATCCTTGGGTCTCAGGGAGAAGGGAGAAGCAAGAGTGGGGGTTGTTTTTTCATGCAGAGTAGAGCTCTATCTGTCTTTGTGTAAGGCAGTGTTTTCTCCTGTTATGATATACCAGCCTCTACTACAAAGGCAGGATATCACCTACCAAACCACAGTTCTCATGGCAGGCAGGGCCTTGCAGCTCTTTCTAAGTTTTGGTTAAATCTTAGAGCTCATGGGGTGGGAGACAGAGAGACATAGATTCATCTTATATAAGTTATGTAAGTCATCAATACGTAAGTTAAACACTTATTTGTGAAGTACTACGACTATAGGAGGGAAGTGAGATTGTGTAGGGAAAAAATCAGAGGGGTTAAGGCTGAACTAGAATTCAGGTTGGCAAAGACCATGAAGGACAATAAGAAACCTTTCTATAAGTATATAAATAACAAAAGGAGAACTAGGGAGACCATACAGTGCCATTTGGACACAGAGGGAACAACAGTAACAGGGGATGAGGAGAAGGCTGAGGTACTTAATGCCTTCTTTGCCTCAGGCTTTAATCACAAAGAAAGCTGTTCCCTCTGTGTACAAACCCCAGAACTAGAGGAGCAATATGAGGCTCCCATGGTCCAAGAGGAGGAGGTCAGAGCCTTACTTGCTCAACTGGACACCCACAAGTCTATGGGTCAGACGGGATTCACCCAAGGGTATTGAGAGAGCTGGCGGATGTACTGGCCAAACCCCTTTCCATCATCTTCCAACAGTCCTGGAAGACTGGGAAGGTTCCACTGGACTGGAGGCTGGCTGATGTTGTGCCCATCTACAAGAAGGGGCACAGGGAGGACCCAGGGAACTACAGGCCAGTCAGCCTGACCTCAGTGCCAGGGAAAGTCATGGAGCAGGTGATCTTGAGTACTATCATGAAGCANAGTTTTTTACGAGAAGGGTCATTAGGCATTGCAATATGCTGCCCAGGGAGGTGGTTGATTCACCTTCCCTGTGGGTGTTTAAGGCCCAAGTGGATGAGGTCCTGAGGGACATGGTTTAGTGTTTATTGGGAATGGTTGGACTCAGTGATCCGATGGGTCTCTTCCAACCTGGTGATTCTGTGATTCTGATTCTCTGACACTCAGTCAGCAAAGTTTTCCTGTGATAACTGCAGAGAAAAGACCATTGAGATTTCCTACAAAACTTAGGAAGTTTCAACCTGGATTAAAAAAAACTCTTAGATTTAACCTTGGAACTGAAACCGTACTGATGTTTGTCAGAAGCTTTTGTTTTGCTTTTTAGTTACTTTCTGCTCTTTGTGGGCCAAGTTGCACAAAACTTGTGAACACAACACAAAACAAGAATGGAGAAACTAGCTTTCTTTTGTATCATGGCCACTACATGAAATAATGTGAAGGAGCTTAAAATGATATAGGTATCATTGTTTCTAAGCACTTTATTCTGACAATAAAATGGGTTTTAATGGCCATGCTATAAAGGTGAATTAAGTCCACAAAGTAAACCTTAGGGATTTAAATTTTATGTGTATATAAACACACACACACACAAATGTACAATAAATATAATTTGATTCTTAATGCTGGCTTTCTCCCTTTCAGTAGTAAAATGAATGCTATATATTAACAACGTGTCTACAGTCTCCAAATGGTGAGATTCTTGGTAAGTATAGACATGAACAAACCAGTGTAGTTTCATGACTATTAATCTTTATTGGGTAAATGTATGTTTTACAGAGTAAGCAAATGTTCCTAACATAACAAGAAATATTTTTTCAAGATTTTTCTTATGGTCAACATTAGCTCATGACACTTTATATCTCATACAACTCAAGCACATATTCCAAAGGAATATCATTGTCTAATTACCTTTTGGGTGAATTTTAGTTTCAAGGCATGCCAGAATTTTACTAGAATGCTTATTGAAATAACACGGTCTCAGGTTTTGAAAACCTGTGTGATGCAAACCTGACCCAAGTTCCTAAAGAAACAATAAAACTCATCAGACGACAGTTCACTAAAGCTAATATTTTCAGTGGTTGATGCATAAAACTAAAAAAATCACAAGTCATAATCATCAAGTATCAACATGTATTTTTCATCATAAGATGTGGTTTGCATACACTAGGAACAGTGTAAAAGGACATATAAATTCATAGAGTAAGATTTGGTTTGATTTGTTTGCTCTATTGTCATGCTACTGATATCTGTATCCAGTATGAAAAATTTCGAATAAATGTTTTCCTAACCCCTCCAGCTTGTTACAGAGCAATGGCAGTTAATGTCTGGTTGAAAGGTAACATCTGTTAAAAAGTAATTTATATTTCCCTTTGCTTGTGTTTGGAGAGACAGGTTGGCAGAAGGCACATTCAAACTTCAGTATTGCTTTAGTATTTTTGCTGCTGATTCTGATGAAAATGGAATAGCAATACAGGATTTCAGGTACCCAGATTCCGAAAAGCCAGTAGCAAATATTAATGCTGAAGAATGAACTGCTTTCTGTGACCAGAACTTCTAAGCCAGACAGTATTTGCTTTCACCAGTTAAATATTGAATTAGGTTAGCTGCTGCTTTTCTAGGCTGCAATGTCTTTTCCTGAAGTACGGGTCCTTGGAAAGCTGCTAGGAAAACTCTATGAACAACTTCACTGTTGAGTAAAAATGCAATATTAAAAGATAGATCCTTCTACAAGAGTGCCAAACACCACAAAGCGTGTATTTCTCTGTGATGTTGGCATATCCCCACTTCTGCAGCCTATATGTCTCTGCTTTGATACCTTGCATTCAGTTACATCACATTTTAACAATTTGAAGACTAAGAAGAAACATAGTTCCCTTGTCTGATCCCCTGCAGGCTTAGCTTCAAGCTGCTACTAAGGAAAGAATTACTACCACTTTTTTTTTTTTTTAAGAGAGAGAATGAGCATAAATACATACTAAGGATCTGTTTAAAATGTCACCAGATACATCTCCAGAGGTTTGAGTTGGAAATGCAATAAACCTGAATCCTTGACATCTTTATTTTCACATTTTTTTTTTTTATTTCTGTTTGTAAAGTTCGTTCTAGTCCAGTAAAAACTTCTTCCTTTAAATCTGGTCTCAGCTGACCCCACTTATAATTTATTTAGGCCTGTGTCCATGATGCAAACATAAATGAACGTGTGATAACAACTGAATAAAGGAAAACAAAAACTTTAATCAGTTGTTCTATTCCTGATGTGTGCTTAACTAAAATGTATTTACAGATAAAATTGACTCTATTGCTCAAACTGCTATCTAACTCATTTAAAGTCCTTTGTTTTTAAGTCACTTTGGAGCAGAGAACAATAGTAACATTTAACGATTCATTAGATAGAAGCCAGCTGACAGTATATCTTCTGGGAATCTGTATGTAAACCACCCAATGTATTCAGCTCATCTCTGATACACAAATAGCAATGCATTGCATCAAAACAAGCCTTCTTGGTCCTTCAGCGTTGTAATGCTATTCCACAGTCCAGAGAAAAACACCAGTTCCAAAAAAGAAGTTTCCTAAGATGAACATCTATCAAGTTGTTTCTTTTTTTACTTGGTTTCAAAAAGAAGAAACCCAGCAAAAGTGGAGAAGCGTTGATGGTCCCCATGGAGAGCTCCATTTCCCATTCGCAGCCAGACTTCATCTCCCTTAGCAAGCTTTAGCACTGCACTATTTCCTGAAGTGTCTGCTTTCCCTTTTGATTCATAGCTAAGGATGAACATTTAAAAAAAATCAGTGTTTTTCTTCTCGACAATGATCAAATAACTTTAAAAAAAAAATAATCCAAGAAAGCACATGTTGTAAAGAGCAAAGCTTTCTGGAAAAGCTTGCCAACATTTTTTTCAGCTTTACTGAGGAAATTTTGGCATCTTTCCGCATTTGATCTCCCAGACAAATTTTGCACCTTACCTAATCATGTCATTTCATTCTTTTCTGAAATTCTGAAAGTCTAGCTTACATATACTTTATAGGGAAAACTTGCAGAAGGAGACAGCACTCTCAGACACAGAATCATAGAATCACCAGGTTAGAAGAGACCCACTGGATGATCGAGTCCAACCATTCCCACCAATCTCTAAACCATGCCCCTCAGTACCTCCATACATGATGTGGGTGTTACAGTTGTACTGCATAGGGACAGGAGTTGGACTCAATAGTCCTTGTGGGACCTCTCCAACTCAGGCCATTCTATGATAATATAATTTTCCAGGGCACTGGAACAAATTTGTTGCCTAAAATAAAATTTGGAAATTGATAACAGCACTCTATGTTTTTTGGTTTGGGGTTTTTTNCTCTTTCCCTTTAATTCATCCCAGCTAATTTTAAATGCCTCTAGGTCAGGAGTCTCATGTGCACTGGGCACCTGTGCTCTCAGGCACAGGCGATGAGCAGAGAACCATGACTCACTCTGACCTGAGACTGTGTGTTGTAATGTAGACAGGTTCTGTGTTGCTAACCTGCTGTCTTTTGGTGAGTGTTGGTTCCCTTTTATTCACCTGTGGCCTTTTCTGACATGAGTGCTTCAGAGGGTAAAAGTCAGCCACTTTTCTTTTGCAGGAAAGATCTTTGGGGCTTGAAGCATCCTTTGGTGGTGCTTCAGGTACGAGTGATTAAAGAACCTGGAAAGCTTAAATGAAACTGCTTATCATCTAAGTGCCTAAAATCCAGTGTGATCAATCTAAGCTTTTATGTCTATTTATTTAGTCTCAGAGGAAAAGCTTGGTTTAGGCATTAGAGACCCGGCTGGCATTAAATAAATAGTATGTTTTTAAACATGTTTTTATTTTTGATATCCATTTGGCTACAAGCTTCTTTACCTGGTCCTTATAGAAGCTGATGAGCCAGAAGTTGATCCTATTCTCGATGATAATATAACATATATATAACATAAAGGGTCCATAATTTTTATTTGAAGTGTGTTATTTATAACAAAGCCAGTAAACGAAGCATCTTGCTTCTTATTCATCCTTACTACTGCAGTTTAAATGCTATTCACCTTTAAAGTAAATTGTCATCCCTTATCCTTTAGCAAGGCTGTAACTAGTTGCTGAACACTTCATTATGCCCTTTCTCTGACAGGCAAAATGAAGGTGAAGATCTTTTCTAGCAGAATGACAGCATGTTAACAATGCACTTCAACCCTGACTTGCAGCTGCTAACTCCTTTCCCCTAAGCATCAAGAAACTTGTGATCAAGTCTGAATTTTAGCTCCAGGATCTGTGGCAGATATGATCCAAATTTGCATGTTGAGTCGGGGGAAACAGACTAGTTTATCTTTGTTGCTTATTTTATCCTACAGAAGTTCTTCAAAAAATGAAAATTTAATTTTTCTTGGAATGTGACTAAGTTATCACATCTGTGCAAACATGTCTTCTGCATTAAAATGGCTTGTCTCTTCACTTACCTATATAAACTGAAAACTGTATTGCCATTATGCATCAGGTACACATAAACTTCCTCCACATCTTCATGTTTCATCATATTGAAGGTGAAGAAATACACCCCTGAAAAGATTGACAAATACAACATGTTTGCTGCATATAATTAGAGGGAGGTAATCGTGCTACAGACTTGTGCAACTTGCTTCAAAAAACAGCTGAGACCAAAATTACATTCCAGTCATTACTGGGTATTCTGCTTTTGCTTATAGTGTACTATAAGTCTCTGCCATTGACTCCACAATGGGAGCTTAGAGTTTGCATAAAAGTCATTAAATCATTGTGGGTCAAAGTTCATTGACGTCTACATATTCATTAACCTCAAAGGGAATCAGCCATGAGGATCTGTACCTCTAACTGTCAGTCAGATGTGCTGCAGCAAGATTGCAGGGCCTGACTTTTATTTAATCTAATCTAATTTCCCCTAACAGTGAGTAAATTATTAGCAGGCAGAGAAAGGCCAAGTGAGAGAACATGATTTCAGGCTTTGCTTAGACAAATTTTTGTTTATGGCCCTGCTTTCTCTGTCTTCCATTGTTCTTCCATCACCACAGCAGTGTAGTATGGGGACTGATGCAGCTGAGAAACAACCTTCTCTTGGCTTGCTTAGTTTCCTGCTTCATTGTTCCCAAAAGTAGGTGGCAAGTCTATGCAGAGTGAGTCTCACTAGTGTATTGTGCGAAGGCAGTTATCTATTTTCTCATTGTTACTGACCACGCTTCTCCCTTAGGCTCCAGAACTGCATTATTTCATTTTGCAAACACTCACCATTCACTGGAGCACCGAATCTCCCAGTCATAACATCAAAAAAATTCCCGACATTAGTTTCAACACTACTGAAGATAATCCCGCTGTTCTGGTTGCTGAAGTGAGTAGCCATGGAAGCCATGAATGCAACCTGCAAAAACATAGTTCTTATTCAGGCAGTCATTCATTAAATGTACGTGTGTATAGGAATCAACTACAGAGTTTTTTCCTGTATTTGCAGTCTGTATGTATTCCTGACCAAGATGTTCTTATAGGGCTTGATCCAAGGTCATTAAACTCTGGTTACAAAACTCCCATTGAATTAAACTGGAAGAGAACTAGGCTTCTTATATTCAATTGGGCTATTCATAACTGTAAAACGTAAGCATATGGGCAAGTGTCTGAAGGTCCAGGACTGTCATTTAGGATTTTGTTTACTTTTAACTGTCTCTAGAATGATGAAATGTAAAATTGGTATTGAAAAGGAAGGCATTTCCAATAAAAGTGATTTAATTAGGTTTTTTTTTTTCTATTCCCCAGTGCCTTTAGACTGAAGATTACTTTTAAGTGTGTGAAATAAATAATGCAATGGTAAAATCCAGCGACATTAGTGTTTCTTGATGATTTACAGATACATTCAGGATTTTTATTAGGAGTCCCCTATAAGTGCTGTTGCTGGGATTCAAAATTCAGTGCTTTTTCTCTCTTACCAGTAGCCCTGTCTCTTCAGTCATGGCAACAGAGGGTGATAGAAACCAAAAAAGGAAACTAAAGAAATGAAACCAGTACTTTGACTTCATGTTATGTTTCCTGCAGCAAAATGCATTGGCCATGGACAATCTTCACGGAAAGCAGTGCAAAACCTCCCGTTTTAGACTATTCAAACTATACTCAGCAACACACCAGGGAATTACTCTGCCAGCTTGCATGGGAAAGGAAGAAGTTCTCTCTCGTGTGAGTCAGTGATCCCCCAATCTTGCTGTCAGTAAATAGGGGGCAGGCAAAATTGCTGCTCCTCCATGGAGGTCATACAGTGACTTGGTGTTTTATTTCTGTCTCTTACTTCTTAGATGAGAAATGTTCACTTACAGTTGTGACTGCTTCTCACAAAAACGACATTTTCATGAGATTCCAGGTATACAGCTATTTGAAAAACAAAAGCAAAAAAACACCCCAACACTCCAAACTTCTTTTGATTTTAGATCCAAATGAGAACAAAACTGAAACAGGCAAAATCAAATGCAAGTCTGGATCCAACAATAGAAATCATCAGCCATCTGCTGAGAAATTTGAGGAGCTCCAGATGTGAGCTGAAAACTTGAGCTTATTTGCCTTACCCTTGCGTGGATGCATTTTCTATGATGGCAAATTGTTAACTTCTTGCTTCTCAGCCAGGATCACATCAAAGTTCATAATGTGTTAAAGCAAAGCAGCTGCAATGGCAGTCTGATGGAATTTATTACTTTCTGTCTAGATTCAATTTTACGTTCTCCTTGACCCCAAGCTGCTTTTCTTGGGCTGATCAGAAGAGCTGAAAAATATGGCCTTTCTCCCTAGGTCTCATTTTGAAGTAGCAGATAAACAGGACACATCAAGTCTATCAAAATAATCCTGTACTTAAAACAGTATCACATTCAAAGTCTTGTCTCCTCTGCCTACACCTGTTCTAAAATTCTTAAGCATGATATTAACAAGAAATGATACAATATATGGTGTATACTTGCAAGTAGGTGTTGCAATATGACCTTTTTTATTATAATATGAGCTTTTGTTATTCATCCCCAATATTCCGTTTTTAAGTAAATTACTACCACTACCTTCATGTAAGAAAAATTTACTGATAACTCATTTTGAAGTTGCAAAAGAATTTATATTGACTGTAATTACAAGCAGTATGTTTTTAAGATATTCAGCTATAACGTTAATTCTGACTAATTCTTCAAGAATATTAAAATAATTCTCCCTTATTACAATAGTTCAGTAATTTTGGAAACTATTTTCATTGGGAATTTTATTCTGTGCAATTATCCTATCTGCATGCAATCTAGCGTGGAGAATTCAAACGCACACTATGCCAAGAAATCCAAAGCCATTTTTCCACACTGCAGATGTTACTGTACTGTTGATTTTGCAGCTAATTTCCATGACTTTTCTGAGTACACAAAATATACTTGAATGACTGGTTTGGCAAAACTGTGTCTTTCATTTAAAAGGTGTAGATCCGTAAATAGATCAGAAATGCAGTTTTCCCTGTTGTCAAGGTGATTGGCAGTGGAATTTATTTTTATGTGTTTACTGTATCACATTTTGTCCCTCCTATGAAGATCTTGGTTTGAGGAGCATGAACAAGATCGAGACTAAGACACTTCCAATCAAGTGTGTTTGTGAGAACAATTGAGAACGAAAACTCCCTTACAGTTCCTGGAGATTTATCCGCTCTGTGGTGTCTGAAGCCCCACTTCCCCAAAAGCAGCAGTGGCTGTCAGATTAAGATGAGTTGCCATTGTAGATCCCCAGTAATTATAATGGGAGCATAGGTGCTTCCCTCATAAGTAGGCTCTCTGGAGCTTGTTCTGACTTCAAACGCTTGCCCAAGGAAATGTACCTAGTGCCATCTGAAGAGCTTCATGGCAGCACAGCAGCCCCAACATGGGGTTATGCAAGACCTATAGAAGTCCTCTCCACAGTAACAGCTAGAGACCAGGAGGGATATGTCTCAAAGCCTTGCTTTTATCACCTTAGCTGTGTTATACAGTTAGTCAAGTCTCCCTGCTATTGCAGATGAACTGCTCATGTATTGCTACACTGCAGTATACAGTGTGTACAACTGTTTTAAATTCCTGTTGCAACAGCAACTAGACGTCCTAGTTATCTAAATACCATTTACTTTCAGTTGGCTTAAGACCAGGACTACACCACACCTTCACAGTACTGCAGATGTAAATATATATATACATGCATACATATTATACATATGTGTACTTAAACTCGCCACCATCTACTAAATTCCCGGAACTTGAAGGAGTTCTAATCCAAAAGCTATGGAACTATGCCAACACAGTGTTGAACCCCCCAAAATATATCCCCTCCCTCAGCAGAGCTTATCAGCTCAGGCTTGAACCCGTTTTCTGATTCTCTTCTGGCTTTTGGCTAGCTCATTCATAGGTAGAATCTATACACTTCCCAAAATATTTAAGATATTGAGACATTTTAAAACATAGATAGATATTATGGGGTGGCTTTCAAAATCAGAGGACTTCTGTCTGCACTCAGAGTTTTTGACCCAATACTTTGTGCAGTACGTACATATATGTCTGAGAATTCACAAAGCCTAACTGACCTGAGAGGCATGGGCTTGAGCGACTCCTTTAGTCTTTTCATGTGCCATAAGAAACACAGTTACGTATGTGATACAGCTTAATAGAAAAATGATACCCCCTACTATTCTCCTTTAACAATGCAGGCACTGGCTTTCTGCCCTGAAAGGGAACCATACATGTTACTTCTCAGATGAATTCTTACCCCAAAGAAAAGCTGAGTTCTGATATCTTTTTAAGGAAAATCAGGCAGAAAACATTGTCAATTATAACAGGTGCTATATATGTCTCTTGCTGTTTTGATTTACAGGTAGATTTGCTTTTAAGTATTTTACCATAGCTAGATGCTGTTTTTCAGAGGTGGGAAAAAAACAGTAGCCTGAGAAATGCAGCAGTAAAAACAAGCCAGAGATTTTGTACCTGTAGCTCTGGGGGAATCCCAGGGTAACCCTTCTCGCCTTTGGGTCCGTGATGGCCACGCTCTCCCCTCGGTCCCATGTCTCCTTTGTCTCCTTTCTCACCTTTGGCTCCTTCCTGGCCTGTTGCTCCATTATTTCCATTGTTTCCATGATTTCCTTAAAGGAATCAGAGCTTTCTGTTTAACTTAAATAATTTCACATCATATATTTTAACAGATAACTGTGACTGGGTCCTTTTCCACCAGTTTGCACAACATGGACTTTCCAGTACTGTAAAACCTAGATTGAGCTGCAATGGAAAATAAACAGATGTGGCTGAGCTAAAGGTGAAAATTTTGATGAGCAAGTTTCCAGAAGGATGTACATTGGTGTTTAAGAGGTAACCCTCATGCTCTCTTGATGTTGCTGTATGAGCTGCCTCTGTCTCAGGTCATTGCCTTGTTGGGGAGTTATACAAGGACAAGACCGTAGCAGATGTGATGCTTGAGGAAAGCAGAAGTTACTGCCTACTGACACATAGCTGGTAGCTTTTCCTTTTGTGCAAAACCTTATTTCTTGATAATTTCAGTTGGTTAGGATGGGATAAAATAATGTTGAAGAACATTTTGCTGTCTTTAAAACATCTATACACAAATGAAGAATGCCTGAGGGTTTAATCTAGTTAGATGACCTATCTATGCCAAAACCGGTAGGACCTGCATTCTCAGGAAGCTTGTTAACTTGAAGTGGTTGGTTGGTTGCATGTTCCTAGTTTGGAAGAAATACAAGACTTTTGTAATGAAGGCTCTCTGAGATGGCTTCTTGTTAAAGGGATCGTTATAAAAATGTATTCCGGCATCTGCAGTATTGCTTGCATCCTGGTATTTACTGAATAAATGTTTGTGTGACTGGCAAAATTTTAAAGTTGGCTAGAATCACTAAGCACTTATTATGCTTACCTGAAGCGAAAGCATGACATTTTTGTTAATTAATCAGGGGATTAATTAGTGTCATTTCTGTTCTAATTCTGAATTGAAATTAAATACTTTGCCACTCTGCTTGTCCTCTGATTAGTCACTCTCTTACAAATTTGCAAGAAGAATGTTGTTTGATATCAAACCTAATAATTAAGTGATTCTTTAGAATTTTTGTTTTGAAAAAAAAACTTACTTCAAACAAGGAAGCTAAGAGGTGGAAGAAATTAAGCAAATTTTGCTTGGATAGAGAAATCAGAGACTTTTAAAAATAACAAGAATGATCCTTTCTGTGAATCCAGAGTTACTTCTCTACCAGTTAAGAACAGAAGTCTACAAACAGCATTTGATTCAAACAAGGGAAAAGCAGTAGTCATCATTCCCCTTAAGTGCACAACAATTTGAAATTAAGCAGACAAAGGAGACAGACTAATTCCAGGGTGCACAAGGTTGCTGCTGGCCACACGTTTGTGGCATCCTGTGGTGATAAGAAAGTGTGACTGAAACATATCCTTACATGAGGAAAGGGCAAAGCTGAGCCTGGGCTGTCTCTCAGTATGCCCACTGCAGGTGTGGGTCTAATAAAAAGTTGTGCCCTGCTTCTAAGAAGCTAATAGTTTATTAATATGTAATGCAACATTTCTGCACAAGAGGCCTCACCATTAGCTTTCTCTTACTTCCATAATGTTCAATAGTATTTTTATAGCATGCATTGATGCACACTTAGAGCAGGCTAATATCAAATATACCTATGACCTTGTTTTGCCTAACACCCCAGATATATCAAAGTAACAGTTAGTTTCAATATTTTAGCATCTGAAGGTAGTTTTTGAAACACTTCAAGGACCCAGATTTAGCTTCATAACAGTTAGATCTAAATGCTGCTGTTAACCGTTTCTGTCAAAAATCACTAAATTTTTGTGTGTATGTTTATCTGCCATGTCTGTTACTGTGAATACATTTATGACAGGATTATGAAATAGCATTTTATTGTGACAACAGAAAATGGAAGCTTTTGAACACGAGATAAGTCTGCCAGCCAGTGACACGTTAATTTACATTATATATCTGCTTTAGGGATGGTGATTTGGAAATCCATGAAGACAACTGCTGTCAGACTCTTACACCAAATTGTAACTATCTTTCTCCCTTCTCTAGGCTCTTCTTTTTCCGTATTCATTATAAGAATGAAGTATGTGCCCTCTTCTTGAGTACCCTGTGTGCATTTTCAATGAGGGGGGGAAAAGATACTTTTTATTCTGGAAGAAAAGAAGAAAGAAAGAAAAGAAGTTTCTATGAGGAAGCAGAAGCATGTGTATCTTGGTAAAATATTTGCCAGTAGCATGCTAGGTGAAAAAAAAAGCTCCTGAATACAGTACACATAGCGTAGCTGGATATTCAAAAGTGAGCACAATAATTGACTCCAGGGAACAAGTTCTTCCAACTGTAGTGGAAGCTTCATGCTGCTATAAGAACAGAGACCAGTTTGCCCTAGAAGTGTAATCAGATTACTTTCAATATGAATTTGTGAAAATTGTATTTTAGTAATAAATGAGTTTTCACTGAAAAAGACTTTATAGTCTATTTGGAAATCTTGGTCTGCCCAGGATTCAGAGAAAATCTTATTCCTGAATCTATTACCAAAACCCAATATTTGGACCCCTCTCTGACGTTTCATAGAATAGGCTTTAATTTATAGCCTGTAATTAGACTTATCAATAAATGAATTAAAATTAATCTTTACCTGGCATCCCAGGAGGGCCAGGAGGTCCAGGTGGCCCTTGATAGAGTCGAAGTCCAAAGTCACCACGACAGCAGGAACTACAGTCTGGATTCTGTGGTCCAGTTTGTGGGGGCTAAGTGCAAAAAACCAAGCTTTAAATAGCTCATTCATGGACGAAATCAACTATATACATGCTGGTTACAGGTTCTTTATTATACATTCTCTGTTTATAGATTTGCTGAGTTTTCAGAACACTTCTTATCTGGACTTAATCTTCCATAATTGGGTTGTCCCTGAAGATATTGTTTTTGGAAGATTTAAGGGAATAGCTCTTCAAGTGTTCTAAGAGCTATATGAATATTATATATATGTGTGTGTGTGTGTATATATATATATTTTATATATATATATTATATATATATATATATACACTTGTTCTGTCAAATAATGGGGGTTTTGAAAATAAAATAATATAAAGTAATGCATGTTAGGTAAATACTTGAGTTAGGTTCCCATCCTGCTTTTCACTTACCCCACATTTCAGCTGACCTTTGTTAACTAATAAGCCTGTGTACAACGAGTGGTGGGAGACAAGGAACTTCCTTTGACCTTAACCAATGAACTATCCACCACTAAATGTAAAGAAAACAGTGTTAGACTGCTGGAAGGAGATGCTAAAATATGTCTGCACAGCATACTCCTGTTCAGGGCCCCAGGCTTGCATTTTTATAGGCTTCTAAAGTTGAGAGAACCTAAATAATTGCCAAGATGTATGACAAAAATTTAGGCTAACCACTACACCTGGTGTTAGGGGCATTTGATTATTTGTAGTTCTGGGTGCGTAACTATGAAAACCTGTTTATATTCTGAAGCTAATATATCAGTGTAAATAAACTAATGATTTTATTGTATGCATCTCAGCAACTGTAATAATAGTTTGATAACAGGTTTGTTTCCATTCTTTCTACCCACCCCACCCCCATTATTCTATTTATACTAATGGGATCTCATTCAATCCTAGTTGGATTTCATAACCAGGCTCTTTTGATGATTTGGCAGTCACAAGTCTTCTGATGGATCAGTTCTGAGGTAGAGGTCCAGTGTTTACTTGTGTTTCTCTACCTCCTTGTTATTTCTCCCTCTTCGTTTCTTTTTCCCTAAAATTCTTTGCTGTTGTCCTGAGGTGCAAATCTGCAGTTCTTAGATTCTCATATGATTACACCAATCCAACTACTACTTTTCTTTAATCATGCTATGCCTTGTCTTCCTTCCCTTTCTTATTGCTCATCTTTATCATCCTCAAATGACTTGCGTAATGCAGACCTACTGGTTCAATGGCAGCAATTGAGCTTCTGGTAGGATAGAAGCTCCCTAGTGAAAATATAGGTGTGCTCTATTCCTGGCCTCAAAGTTATCAGCTGGCTTCATCTGAAAGATTAAAGCTTTCTCCTGGTGTTTTGAATAATACCAAGCACACTCTGAGAATTACTTAATTTCAAGAGGCTTGGGAGTTTATGCTTACAGATGCACAAAATGCCTTTCATGCCACCAAAATACTGGAACTACTCCAGTGGGGAAGAGAGAAACCCTATCAGTCTGGAACCACTGGCAATGGAGCTACAGAATCACAGAGTGACTAGGTTGGAAAAGACTCATTGGATCACTGAGTCCAGCCATTCCTATCCATCACTAAACCATGTCCCTCAGCACCTCATCCACCTGCACCTTAAACCCCTCCAGGGATGGTGACTCAACCACCTCCCTGGGCAGACTCTGCCAGTGCCCAATGACCCTTTCCATGCAACATTTTTTTCTGATGTCCAGCCTAAACCTCCCCTGGTGGAGCTTGAGGCCATTCCCCTTTGTCCTGTCACCTGTCACTTGGGAGAAGAGACCAGAACTCTCCTCTCTACAACCTCCTTCCAGGTAGTCTAGAGAGCAGTAAGGAGCAATATTTGCAGTGAGGTCTCACCAGTGCTGAGTACAGAGGGAGAATAACCTCCCTGGACCTGCTGGTCACACTGTTTCNTGACCCTTCTACCCAGCTTAGTGTCGCCCACAGATTTGCTAAGGGTGCACTCGATGTCTTCATCCAGGTTATTGATATGTGGGAATGAAGGTTGACCTGACAGATCAATAAACACTCTTTATATTCAAAGAGTTAATGAAATACTAAGACTTTCCAGTGGGCAGAAAGGCTTCATACTTTTGTCGATTTAGTCAATACTATGCTTATTACCTTCATTCTGGATAAAGTCTGTATTTTATAATAAAAAAGAGTTCTGCCTATTGGACTGTCTGGCTCTAGAGATCAACTTTGTACCTCTCTTGCTGTTTTATCTCTTCCATTTGTTAAGAAGAACATAACTGACAGTCACCAGATACACTGTTCAAAGCTTTCCTAATATGAGAGAAAAAGTATCCCTGCTTTCAGCTTGTTTTCAGTGCTCAAAGTGGAGCTGTAAGTGTAAGAGGAGTGGAATTGCACAAGGATTCTTCACCACCTGAAATGCTGTTGCACAGAGTTTAAAATCTCCAATTGTTTTTTGGTAGTGCTTCATATTCGTATTAAAAGAGAAGGCAAACCTTCGAATACCTGCCAAGAGCAACTTGGCCTAGAAATATCCAAAGACTTACAACTGTGGATTATAGATAAGGGAAGGCATAAATCCTGCAAACTGGACTGTGTGTGAGACTCCATCTATGCTGGCAAGGTTTGTTTTTTTACCCAATGCACTGAAATCCTGAACATTATTATTAGCTAACCAGCTATGTCATCATAAAATAGATACTAGTACCGGTCATAACCAAATGCTGTTTGGAATTACCGCTCAAAAAGCTCAGCAGGTTATTATGTGTGAAATGAGGCAAATCCTGCCAGTGTGGTTGTGTAAGAACAGTTCCACTGACTTCAAAATAGCTACTTATGCAAGTTATAAAGTAGTATTGACTTATTATCTTTACTGATCCTTTGACTAGGAGGAAAAAAATGTCCACAGTCAGCTGCCAAGAGCAATGAATATTCAGGATATTCTTCTAATCTCTAAAAACAGAACTTCATGATGAGTACATTCAGAGGAAAAATCTGTTCCTTAAGTAAAATTACACTCAAATGAGACAGAGAGATTAATTACAACCTACTCGCCAAAGGTGGCCTAAGCAGCCATTTGCACATAGATTTCATGGCACAATGAATCCTTGGCATTGCTCTCAGAACATCAATATGATTTAGGAGCATGTGAAATGTATCTGTCGCATTGATATCCTAATACAGACAGAAACCTGAAAAATTCTGAGGCTATTTGATGAATGTCCTAAGATTTAGTACGTAGGTGGTCATTCTAGGCAACAGATGGTCCATAAAATTGCCTTAACTTAGAGCTGTGAATGAATCATAATGAAGATCCAGCCCTTTTTAACTTCCTGATTAGTATTATGGGTTTCTGTTAGGTTGTCTAAGTCAATGCAGAAGACTAGCAACATACAACCACTGGGTTTGCCTCCTGTTCTGAATCTGAATGCAAAATAACATATCTCTATAGGCACTAAGACGCTTCGCACACTTTCTGTAGCAAAGAATTAAACCAAAACTGCCAAAATCCAGCATAAAACACCAGTAGACTGAGGGGTACCTGAAAGTTTTAAAGAGCAACCTGAAAAGAAAGAATGTATCTGGCATGGCTCCCCCAGCCGCAACAGGTTCTTGGGCTTTGGAAATGCATATTATATTTTATGTAAGTTACTAGCAGCATGGAAATCGACCTGTACCCAGTGCAGCAGTGACCAGTGCTATTGTTTCAATTTTGCAGCAGGGAATAGGACTGTTAAAATATTTTAGCAGGAGGGTGAAATTCTCCAACCAGAGCTAGGATAACCCAGAAAGTAGGGACTTAGAGGTGAAACAGCTTTTATATATCTCAAGAGAAGTGCAAGTTTTGACATGAATGATAACATTTCCATGCCAACTTTGTTACTCCTCTGCCTGGAAACCTCTGGAGTCAAGAGATGGAAAATATCTATTACGTCAGCCACTTTGTGATGGATTATCCCTTTCATGCATCTGCTAGTGCTTCATTTAATTCCAATAAGCCAAAAATTGCATCATTTTCCAGCAATGATTGCTTCTTGGAGAGGGTCTGGCAGGTAAATGACTGCCATCAGCTGTACTCGGACTCACCCAGTTTGGCTTTAATGTTACAGTCCCTTCCCCCAACAGGCAACTCCAAACACATTGCTTTAAACTCTTTGATGAGAGCCATATACACACTAAATACAGTGGTATTTTCTGTGATGGAGAGTTTGACCCCTGAAAATGTTGTAATTCTTTTGTTAAATCCTGCATTATCTGAAATAATGTTGAGTTAAAGGGGGATTTTGTTTAAGTACCAATAATATATGTTCTGCAATATGCAGCTGTACACTTTTCTCTGCAGTGAAGATGTACACACAGAGTAGCTGGATCATTTGACTATATGCTTGGTGGCTTACACTGTTGATATACTGCAAGTGTGGCTTAACATACCTACAGTTAAATATCTATTTTGCCAAGTGCACTAGAGGAACATATAAATCCTGCCCAAAAAATATGAAATTCAAAACACTACAAAATTTAAAAACAGGGAATATAGTGGTGTATTAAACCTGTTCTCTTGGATGTGTTTCCATTCTTCAAGCCTAGGAGAGGATTAAAATCAAATCTTTTCTCTGCTTATCATCAAGCAGATTACTATGCAACACTTGTCTGCATGCCCGTGATTTTTGGAATTCAAAATACGATTGCTTGATTTGAGAGATTTAAAAACAGATAGTAAAAGGCAAACCATACAGCACTCAAACATTTGTATCAATAGTAACAAAACACTCATGTTCTTCATTATAAAGTACATCAGCCAATAAAAATTGGATTTGAGTGGAATTCTGTTTTGCCTGTTGCTAAAAAAAGCTTCATATCCTGCTCTTAATTTTTCTTCTTTTAAATATGGACAGCTATATTTTGTGTGCATCAGACTATAACATTTTCCCTTTGCTGTGAGCTAGTTGACTATAATGCCTAAAATGCCATGCAAAAGGCAAAAAAGTTTCCCAGTTTAAAACACATACTACAGATGATTTAGATTTTCATTCCAAGTCTTTTTTCCTCTGAACCTGTCAAGTTGACATATATTATTAAATATACTCATTACATTAGTATCTGGGTTTTTTCAAGCTATTCCTCAAAATAAAATTTTTGAACACACAGTTTCATTATGTTTCTTTCAGGCTCTAAAGAAGATACATTATAGACATAATTTTCAAGTAAAGTTATTCTCTGCTAATTGAATCTTTCCAAATGCCTTTGTAAACTCTGTAATTTTCCTTCACATCCAAATAAGTTAACAGAATATAAAACTTATACTCAAAATATATGACATAAGTAATACCTTGAAATAATTAAGAGACTCTATATCAGAATACATAGCTGCATAAGATCACATTTCCAGCAAAACAAAGGGCTGCTGTGCATTCTGAAACCAGCGTCCCCAACCACTGATGGTTCTACCAGCTCATTTAAAGATTCTATAATGCAACCCAGCAGGATACAGACCAATACACAGTTATAATAGAAATGTTTTCACAAATATATCACTAATAATCTTAGAAAAAGTAATCTCATTAACTTTAAAGATATCTTTAGAAGATTAATTCAGAGTACCTGGACTCTATCTGAGGTAGTCAGTTCTACATCATCTACCTCTGGTCTCAGGACTTTTTGGTCTGTAGAAGTGCTATTATCAACAGTCCACTCTAGAAGTTGACTCCGCTGTTTCAATATTTCCCTGCTTCTGGAACCTGTATGGCCAGTCTGGTGATGACTTTGCAATACTTTGGCCACTGGTTTATAAGATCTTCTGCTCACCTCCATGTATTCATCTTGACACAGGCAAAATGGAAGAAAAAATAAAGCCAGAAGATGCCAACTGATGAAATCCTTCTCTGCCATGTTATTCAAAATAATTTTGAAGGAGTCCAGCAAATGTCTTGCAGAAGAACTTCTTTGCTGCACCAGGAGTTATGTGGTCCTTTCAGCTTTTCCACTAGTAAGCCTGGCACTAAGACCGGTACCAGGTTTTATACGGTTTCATGCAATAAATAAAACTAAAAATGCCAAAGTGACAGGATCCTTCATCCAAAATCAGTCATGCTCTTTTAAACAAACCAGGCATTATTCACCACTTCACTACCACAAGGAAAATTGATTTGTGTGCTGGAAATGACCACAGCATTTAACGGACTCCCGTGGTTCCTATTTAGGGGCATTAAAAAATGTAGCACCTTTTCTTTGGCATGTTTTTGTTTAAGCATGAAAAAATGTGATGGAAATAGAGACATGTGGCTAATGGTTTATGCTCCTTGATTAGACATGGAAAGGCTGTGAATTCACACTCTTAAATGTCTTTTGGACACAGTTACCTTCCTTATTTGCCAGGAAATTCACACACACAAGTGCGTCAGCCTGGTTGAAAAATCCTTCCAAGAACCATTAGGAAACAAAAGCACAAGAGGAGCTTTTGCACATGATCCTGACCCAATGTCTGTTTCTGACTATGCTTTTCATTCACTAAAAGCAAAATATCTGATTTCTGTCAGTTGGCCAAAGGTAGAAGGAGGCTGGATAAGTAGCTCTGAAAAAACTGGGTTGAATTCAGATTCACAGAGCCCTGTTTCTCAGCATTAGTTCAACCTACTCAGACAGACAGTATTTTTCCCTTGCGTTCCCCGTGTTTGTTTTCCTAAACGTAACTGCCAAACCAAATTTTATATTTTCTGTACCAAGTAAATATAAATTTACTAGGGTCTTATTTCAGACTAAGAGAATCAAATTATATATGTATAATAACATCCTTACTGTATTTTCTGAACCACCCATTAGTATCCTCTAGAAAGCCATGACTGCAGAATGCAATTTTGCGAATGTATCCACAGTACACATGCATACCCAACCTTCCCAAGAGTGAGAAGCACCTTGGCCTGTGAGAAACTTATACCAGTATATAGCTACAACATTACTAAAGGTATTAGTCCCAGGGAATGACCCCTCACTCCCTCACTCCACAAGGCAAGGGACTCATTCATACTCCAAGTGTTCATGGCTACCCTGCTCCTCTGTGACCTGTGGGGTGATCTGTGGTCATAAATTATACACCTTTTTTTTTTTTTTTCATTTTGGGGTATTTCTTAACTTTGCTTGCCATTCCATTGCATGACAAGATATGAAGTTTGTGGTGTATGGTCCCACACTGGGTGTTTATAGAGCATGGGGGTGAGGTTGCACATCTGAGATTGGGATGTGAAGGAACTGGGAGCATCAGAAGCCTTTTGGGATGTTGATGAACATTTCATCCAGAAGGTAGTTTCTATATCTAATGACACACAATTATCACTGAGCCTGCATTTTGAGGAACTTAAAAAGAGCTCCTAGAAACACACAAGGATGTGACTAACCAGAGGGCCAAGATGCACTGGTGAAATGAAGTGCTAAGTTATTCAATAAGGTAAAAAGATAAAAAGCCCTAAACATATAAGCAAATCATGACAGCAAATCACAAGTGTATCACTTATATGGCTGTGAGGTACAGAGCATCTGAAGAAACTGAATCATCTTAGTGCTTGTGAAATCATTGGAAATCCTGGTTTTGATGTCAAGTAAGGAGAATCTGACTCAAGCAGAAAGGATTTTGACAGAGGCCATGGCTCTTCTATCTCAGAAGAGAAATCCACATTGTGAAATCTGTTTTTTCAGACCCTTGTAGATACTGGAAGGTATGCACAAGTGGTAGGTGCTGAACGATGGTGAGAATTTGCTCTCTGTTTTATATTCAGTTCCCTTCTGTGGGAGACAGCAGGACAAGTCATGTCGTGGGAGGAGGCACCAGCTGGGGATGCAGTGGAGAAAGTTGAGCAATGTTCAGCTGGGGTAGCAAAAGCACAAAAAGTGTCAGCATTGGCTGGTATCCAGCCAATTGCCTTGGTAATTTCCTATTTAACATCCCACAGAGAGGAGCATGGAGTTGTGCCAGTTCCCCAGAGAGGCAGTGCCAGCCCCCATGGACCAGCAGGGTCTGAGCCAGCTGAGCCAGCACAGGGGCAATACTCAGGGCTACTGGGACTGACAATAGCCAAGGGCATGTTTTCCCTTTTAATCCATCTCCATTGGCTAAGTTGGAGCAGAGACCTCAGCTGCTGTGGTCTTGGTGTTTCCCCTTATGGATAAACATGACCTTCTGCCTACAGCACCCCATTTTTTTCAGCAACAGTCCCAGGAACTGGGACACCTCCTGGCCATGACATGGGATTGCCAGACAGACCTACGTGTCCTTGCATCATGCTTTTGTTGTATTCATCTTCTTTATTTTGAAGCTCTCATGGCAGGAATCTTATTCCAATTTCAGTGAAATCTTGGGTTCTCAAGCTGTATGCTTAGGATCATTGAATAACACTTCATCGATTAGCTCTTGATCCTTGCTTCACTGCATAAATGTTAATTAACAGAATAGCCTTGCAGAAAAGATCTGTCAGCCTATGCTCCATGACAACATAAAATCTTGATTTTTTTTTTAAATGCAAATATTCCTGTTATTTCACTAAGCAAGGAGAGGCAGAAAGGGATTTACTGGAGAATGAAGCAAGGCTCCTGAAAACACAGCTACAGACTTTGGAAGCTTCTGCCACCAAAAAAGGGATTCCTTTTTCATGGAGAGAGGATTCTCTTGGTGGGAAAGGAGTTTGAAAGCCCTGGACTCTGTAAAATTGGGCTTGGCTCAGAGACAAACAATTTATCTTGGCACTTCATAATTTGATTCAGCAAGTGCTGGGAGAGTATTGATGTTTTCAGCTACCATTGGGGCTTTCGTGGCTTCCCAAACTCTGTTCCAGGAGCTTCCTATGGCAAATGTCTCCAGCTTTAAACATCCACAGGACCCATGTCCCAAAGGGAGGAGGAGTAAAATCAAAGAGATTTGGGCTTCAAAGCCTCCATCTATCATTTAGTGTGAAAGCTGAAACAAGCATGTTTCTTGGCAGCTACTAGGAAGAATTCCCTTCCTCATTTTCTAATAAAGTCCACCTAGTTCCTACCCATCACTGCCCTGGTAGTTTGATGCTAGACACATTTTTTTGTCCAAATTAATAGTTTGGACTTTTTTATTTCCAGTCTTTTGTACAGAATCCCATCTACAGAAGTTTTTACTCCCTATCCTTCTCCTCTGTGCCTTTACCAAGGAATAGCTGGGACACAAAATTGTTGTCTACAGGCAGAAATTTTGGACTCAAAAGTAAAGAGCATTGGAGGAATTGGTTCTGATTCTGCATGCTTGATCTCCAAAAGGTCAAATACACTTATCCAAAACTGTGAACCGAATCTAAAATAACAGGACATCAAAATAGCAGTGGTTTGAATTAACTTTGTACTGGAATAAAACACTAAAAATTCTTCATACTGACAAGCACAGAACCTACTGATCTGAGATAAGGACTGACCTAAAAGATATGGATTTCTTTTAGTTGTGGGGCCAATGTGCATTGCAGGAGTGCTGACAGAGAATAAAATCTGAACCCATCCCTACCTCTTCACTACGTATTTGCACACTCAATGTCACCCTCCCCTGAACTCCAGCACAGCCATAATTATCTCTTACCTGTCAGACTATGGCAGCAGAATATGACTCTGGCTAGTAATCAACAGCTTAAGATGAAGGAAAGGACATGGTTCTGTTTATATCAGCTAATAAACTATTAGCTAAAATGCAATAACTGTTGGGTGAAACCTGCATCTCACCTTTTCTGTAAGCAAAAACTCTGCTCTGTGAAAAAGTGGGCTCATTACTATGTTATTCATGTTGATATTGGGGAAGAGGCAATAAAGAAAAGTTATTAAAATTTTTTTAAAAGCCACCTGCTGTGGCTCAGGCAGACTTGTATCCATAATTAAACATTTAAGTTCCTTCACTTAGAAATAATCCTGTTTGCAGTGGTTACTCCTCCATACTAGACACTGAGATAATCCACATCTGCTGCTTCACAGGGAATTTCCACTGAGCCATGCTGAGAAAACCAGACCACAGCAGAAGGGATGAAGGCCACCCAGCATCATACCACAATGATGCTTCAACCATCACCAAATTCTTGGTCACTATGGCTCTCTGGACTCATCACTTCTCGGATGCACTCCCAGCTCTGCCATCGTTGGGCCACCCACTCCCTCAACCTGGCTGGTAGTTCTACTGTGCCTGCAGCAATGCAGGGGTGAGGCCTCCTCTCTTCAGACCCAATGGAAGACGCCTATCATTGTGTGGCCTTTTAATTCACTGCTGCAACAGCCACAGAGGGACCCCTCAGACCTAAATCAGTTTTGAAGCCTTTTTCCACCTCTGTGCTGACCACTGCAAACCCACAGGAACAACTGAGGTGATTTCATTGAAGGCTCCTGTTCTTTGCTCCTTGTTTCTGCAGAAGTTCTGGTTAGCAATGAGAATCCAGGCAAAACTCACACAACTACAGGCCTGTCAGTCTGA
>WAAB01010734.1:23109-33870 GCA_013389865.1 Piaya cayana
CTCCTCCTCTCCCGTCTCTCCTCCTCTCCCGTCTCTCCTTCTCCCCTGTCTCTCCCCTCCCACTCCCCGTCTCTCCTTTTCCCCGTCTCTCCCCTCCCACTCCCCGTCTCTCGCCCCCCTCTCATCGCTCCCCCTCACCACTGCTTCTCCCTGCAGAGTTGGCGAACTACGAGCGCAATGTCAACCGTGCTGTGCACAAGTACAACGCCTACAGGTAACTGCTCCCCTGCCTCGGGGCTCCGGGGGCCGGCTGCGCCCTAGCCCTCCGGGCTCTGACCACCACTGTTTCACAGGAAGGCAGCCTCCGTTATCTCCCGGTATCCCAGCAAGATCCAGAGCGGGGCCGAAGCGAAGAAGCTGGTAGGTGTCTGTGCCCCAGGGCTTGGGGCTGCAGGTGGTTGGGGGGGGGGGTCTGTGTGATGCTGCTGGTCGGGTACCTCCCAGCTGCTGCGCTCCCTTTTAGTCCAAGATACTGTTGTGGTTTTGGTGACCTCGTAGTTCTTTCTGGACTCTGAATTCTAGGGAGCTTTCTAGATCTAGTGGCTTTAAGTGATGTTGAAGTTAACTTCTCTTGACCTTCTCGATTTAGGATGGAGTCGGTGCTAAAATAGCTGAGAAGATAGATGAGTTCTTATCTACTGGAAAACTACGCAAATTGGAAAAGGTGCGTTGCTTTTCTTGACTCTGTGTTTTGCAATATTTGCTTTTCTTTGTAACTCACAAAGCTGCCTGCTTGTGCTGTGAATGTCTCCTGTGAGAAGTGGAATTCTGACTTTGGAAGACTGTGGAGTTTTATGGTTTAACCAGGATTCACTTTAGGTCGTTAGGCAGTTTTCAGGCTTGGTACATCTGGAGTTATGTGTGTATATTGAGCCTCCAGAGCAGAGACTTAAGTTGTTTTATCTTCTCAATGTTTCTTTGTTTATTGCAAACAGAGTAAAGAAGGGTTTGGTTTGTGTTACTGTTTTTGCAGATTCGACAAGATGATACGAGTGCATCTATCAGTCTCCTGACACGAGTCACTGGCATCGGGTAAAGGTTTTGGTTGGTTTGTGGTTCGGTGTTTTGTTTGTCTTTCTCCTGCTTATTTTGTGGAGTTATGAGTGACTGCAAATAACGAAGAAAATGAGTTTGAGCTGGTGCTGTAGTGCTCACACAGAGACACTATGGTTGTGATGGCACGATTGTCTGAGAAGAAAGGGTTTGAAATTGTCAATTCCAGACTGTACAGCAGAGCGGTGCAAGTGGGAAATTCCTGTGTGTAAACCGAGAGGGGAAGCGAGAGAAGAGCTAGTCGAGAATGGAACCACAGAAGGCTGAGAAGAGTGGAGGGAAGTCTGGCCCAGGGAGAACGGTGCCTCCATCATGTGTTTTTAAAAGAAGCGGAGCCCTGGAACGGGCAGCAAACCAAAACCAGCACCAACCAAACCAAACGAATATATCAGGGCTCTTGTGCAACATTTGAGACCCTTGATGGTGAGGGGAGGAAGTGTGATCATCCTCAAATAATTCTGAAGGAGAACGTGCTCAGAGTTAGATATACCGGGACTTGAGATTGCCTTTGAGAAGCTGGGGTGGGATGCAGAAGGAGAAACCTGGGCGCTGTCCTGACTCAGGACAGTGGAAGTTGCCTCTTTCAGTCTGGAATCCAGCAAGAGAAGGCCAAGGGCATCTTGGCTTGCATCAGAAACAGTGTGACCAGCAGGGCCAGGAAGGTTCTTCTCCCTCTGCACTCGGCACTGGTGAGACCACTCCTCGAATCCTGGGGTCAGTTCTGGCCCCTCAGCACAAGAAGGATGTTGAGGCTCTGGAGCGAGTGCAGAGAAGAGCAACGAAGCTGGGGAAGGGGCTGGAGAACAAGGATTGCAAGGAACAGCTGAGAGAGCTGGGGGTGTTTAGCCTGGAGAAGAGGAGGCTGAGGGGAGNTGCTTGATTGCCTGTGTCATGGTTGAAGTGTTGTTCTTTCACAGCAGAGGCGTGCAGATTGATCTGGTGACAAACCCATAAAGGGGAAAAAGTTTCAGCCATTCCCTTGAGTGTTGGCAAGTTCTTCAGCCAAACTGGAGCTGCTAGTTCTGCAGCTTGCAAATAGGAGACTCGCTGGGGTTTGTGCAGTGTTATTCTAAAGATGCTTTTGTGTTGCTGTCACCTTAGGCTGGTTCAGAGACTGATTATGGTTAAGGTAGTTCTTACTGTGCATTCAGTGTCGTTTTCTAAAGCAGTATTGCCTGTTTGGTGAGTTTAGGGTTGATCTTTCGCTCATTTTTTAAAACTTTACAGCACTATTTAGTTATGTCAGTGGTGAAAAATATGCAGGCCAAGACTCAGAGCCATCTCTGCATGTGCTGAAAAGAGGGTAAGCGTCAGAAACTATTTCAGTCTTGGCCTTGAAGAACCTGGGCAGTTGTAGTGAATTCTAGTGTCCTTTTCAGTGTTTTAACATTCTTGCTGCTCCTGATGGCAGGTTGCTTTGTCTCTTTGCAGTCCTGCTGCTGCGAGGAAGTTCGTCGAGGAAGGAATTAAGACTCTAGAAGGTAAGTGTAACTTTCGGTCCTCGGTTTATGCTCCAGTAATGTTTTTTTTTTCCTGCCAAGCTGCCTGTTGTGCAGTGATCACAGTGTGATCACAGGTTGGCCCTGGGCTTTGAGCACAGCGTGTAAGATTCAAAAGTCAGTGCGCAGGCCAAAGGCATCACGTACATATTGAAAGTAAAGAACTTACAGATTACATGGGAAATAATGATTTTTGGCTTTGAAGTGAATGGTCTGTTAAATTCTTTTTCAGTAAGTGTTCTGTGCGTTTGTACTCATCCTGTCAGCTGTTGAGTTGTTAGTTTAAAATCTCTTTGTGTTTGAGGTTGCTGTTTTCTTGTTATGTATTCTTTCCCTGCATTGTCTTTGCATTGGTGGAAACTTACTGGAAGATTTTTAGTCCTCGAGTAACTTTTTTCTTTGTTTGTTTTTCCTAATTGTTCTAGATCTAAGAAAAATCGAGCACAAGCTCACCCACCACCAGCGAATTGGGTTGAAGTAAGCTTTCTTGGATTTTCTAATGACTCCTTGGCACCAGGACATAATGTAAGGTTGCACAGGCCAAGTAAAGTTCTCTTCTCTCTGTGCTCTACCTGCCTTTCAGCAGTTATTCAGGACTTTTCTTTCATTTGGCTTGAAATTCAGTAGACTTAATCTCCATCCAGAAGGAAATTAATTTCAAATTACTTTTTCAGTTAGCTCATGGAGAACCGCTTCAGCAAGGTTGCAATGATGTTTCTTGGGAACCAGGGATGAAAGTGGTTCAGGCTGTTTATGTTCTGGGAGAACAGTTGCTGTGTTTGCAGGAAACTGCAAGTGAAACAAATGAAGCCCCGTGTCTGAATTGGTTCTGCGTGGGGCCGGCTCTAGCATTTCCACATCAGCGTCAGAGATGTGGAGGAGCGTGTGATGTGGACAAACTGTTTGCCAGTGATTGCAAAGGATTACGCGATGATTGTTGCCTTTCCACTGCTCATCTGAGCCCCATACCCAGGATTCATCCCTGCCTTTGTATGTGTGAGCATTCAAAGGAAAACTTTTCAATGTTTAGAGAGTACGAGGAAACTCATCTGACCTACCCATGTTGCTAGCGCAAATATTTTGCTTGAGTCTGCTTCTAGCGTTGTGCTCAGATGTTGTTTCAGAACCTCTGAGTGCTGAGCTAAAAGGAGAGCCTCAACATCCTTCTTCTGGGCCCCTCAGCACAAGAAGGATGTTGAGGCTCTGGAGCGAGGCCAGAGAAGAGCAACAAAGCTGGTGAAGGGGCTGGAGAACAGGCCTTATGAGGAACGGCTGAGAGAGCTGGGGGTGTTTAGCCTGGAGAAGAGGAGGCTGAGGGAAGACCTCATTGCTCTCTACAACTCCCTGAGAGGGGGTTGTGGAGAGGAGGGAGCTGGGCTCTTCTCCCAAGTGACAGGGGACAAGAGGGAATGGCCTCAAGCTCTGCCAGGGGAGATTTAGGCTGGACATTAGGAGGAAGTTTTTCACGGAAAGGGTCATTGGAACAGGCTGCCCAGGGAGGGGGTTGAGTCCTCTTCCCTGGAGGTGTTTAAGGCACGGGTGGACGAGGTGCTGAGGGACATGGTTTAGTGTTTGGTGGGAATGGTTGGACTCGATCCGATGGGTCTCTTCCAACCTGATGATTCTATGGTGGTGGCCTTGTCCCTAGTTCCACTGCCAACTCTCAAAGGGGGATAAAGGTGAGATCTCTCATATCCAGAAACACTGTCTGCAGACTTGGGACTGGGGTGGTTGGGTAATAAATACTGGAACGTGTGGCTCCGAGGGTGCAGTGTGGCTGCTAGTGCTTGATGTTGATGGGGTTTGTGTTGGAGGGTGTGGAATGTTCCCACTGGTCAGGCGCATCATTCTTTCCCTTGGCATCTTTGTCTTCACGGTCAAGCAGCGTGGCTTGAACCATGGCTGAGGGACCTGTTCCTCCTGCTTTCTGGTGAACTGGATTTTTTCCAGAGCTACATAAATACAAATAATTGATCGTACAGTAGTATTACTTGCAATTCATAGCAGCTCTTCATATACAATGAAAATTAAATGCAAGGAAACCATCTCCTAAGCGTTGTTGAACTTGCAGTTAAGAGTTTTAGTGAGCTTTTTGTGATGTAACAGTAATGTAAGTTGTGTTCTTTCTTCTGATGCACATTTAATTGACTAAAAGTCAATTAAGTGTCTTTCAGGCACTTTTAATTTTATATGTGCAGATACTTTGAAGATTTTGAAAAAAGAATCCCAAGGGAAGAAATGCTGCAAATGCAGGTAAGAATGTCTTTATCAAGGATGTGAGGCAGTGGTGGCCAATGAATGACTGACACCTCTAAACATGCTTTTTTCCTGTTTTATGTAGGATATTGTGCTGAGAGAGGTGGAGAAGCTGGACCCAGACTATATTGCTACAGTCTGTGGCAGTTTTAGAAGAGGTTGGTACTTAGTGACGTATAAATGAGGAGTATATTGTAACATGTATTGTTTGCATTGGTTTTGCCTTAATGACATTTATGCTTCCTTGCTATAGAGTCCAGCAAGAAATTTCAGGATATTTTCTGGGATATGCAGGAGTATAAACTTTTTGATAGAAGAACAAGGTTCTCTTACTTTAAAATTGGGGTTTTTTGCAGGTATCTCTTAATGCCACCAGAATATTTTCTACTGGAAAAGCATATTTGCAGGAAGAGGTTAATGGCTATTCACCGATGTTAGTGCATGTTATCATACACAAAGGTATTTTTCTTTTCTTCTTACTTGCCTAGGCGCAGAGTCAAGCGGTGACATGGATGTTCTCCTGACTCACCCGAGTTTCACTTCCGAATCATCCAAACAGGTGTGTTCCTCTGCTGCTGTGGATCAGTACTGTGATCCCTCAAGAGTCTGTTTAAATTCAGATGTGTAGTCTCAGACTTGTATTCCAGCTGCTTGCGTCATTTTGTTAGTTTCATTGCTATCCTTTTTCCCCTCTGGGTCACATTTCAGGTACAGTTACAGATATAATTATAGTCCTTTATTTACGTGGGCCATGTCTGGAGAATAGATAAGATATTCTTGCTATTTGTGAAATAATTTCTTCTTCTGTGTTGTCACTGTCCCTAGCCAAAACTTCTGCGTCAAGTTGTAGAACAACTGGAGAAAGTCCGCTTTGTTACAGACGTGCTCTCTAAAGGTGACACCAAGTTCATGGTAAGGCTTTTCTGGTGGTGAGGTAAAGAGGAGACCTCATTACTCTCTATAACTACCTGAAAGGAGGTTGTGGAGAGGAGGGACCTGGGCTCTTCTCCCAAGGGGCAGGGGACAGAACGAGAGGGAATGGCCTCAAGCTCCACCAGGGGAGATTTAGGCTGGACGTTAGGAAAAGTTTTTCACAGAAAGGGTCATTGGGCAGTGTCAGAGGCTGCCCAGGGAGGAGGTTGAGTCCCCTTCCCTGGAGGGGTTTAAGGCACGGTTAGATGAGGTGCTGAGGGACATGGTTTAGTGATTGATGGGAATGGTTGGACTCTATGATCCGATGGGTCTCTTCCAACCTGGTGATTCTATGATTCTATGAGGGGTGTTGGGGGAGATGACAGTTCCTGCCTTGTCCTCAAAGTGGAAGCTAAGAGGGGAATGTTGTAGACGGGAGAATAGGACTGCAACTGACAATCTGAGAAAAGCAAGTCTAGGTAAGGAGACAGTGTAACTGTAAAAGTATAAGCAATGTAAAACTTTCAAAAAAGCTAAGAATAGGAGAAGTCTCGTTACGAAGCTGCAGTTGGTCTGGAACGGTAGTATGTAGACATTTCTCATCACTCCTCATGGTTCATGTTCCTGCATTGTCATTTAAGGTGATCGAAGTCTAGGGAAAAAAAGAAAAGGCGGATGTGAACTGCATGAAAATCACAAAGTGTTTGCAATTAAAGATGGCAGAAGATTTCTCAAGGAAAAACTTTCTTTTTTTAATTTCTGTTAGCTTGAGCTTCATCTCTGCATTATCCTTAAACCGATGATGTTTTTGCATACTGAAGAGCCTGATAATAATGAGAGCAGAGGAATCAGAAATGAAAAGTCCTGTGATTCTTCTTGTCATAATAGCTTAGGAGGTTGCTATACGGTACATTAAGCTATGGTCCTGTTAGGGGTGTAAAATAGTGATTTATGGTACTGTGACATCCAGCCATTCTAGTAAAATATTTAAATCAGTTTAGAGGGAATTTGACTTGGCTCTTCAGGATGACTGAGAATTGTTCAGGGGGTTGTTTAGCAGTAGGGAGGTGAAGGTTGATCTCAAATCTGTTTAATTTCATTTTGAATTTCTTGCTTTCCTTACATCCCTGCAGGGTGTCTGTCAGCTGCCAAATAAAGAAGACGGAACAGCCTATCCACATAGGAGAATTGATATCCGGTACACAAACCATAAAAAAGTGCCCCTGAAAGCCCCCAGAACCGCTGCTTTAGCTTTCTGCTACCTAGTAGGCGTTTGAAGAAGTTCTGCATTCAAATCTCTTATTTCCATGTTTAGAACACGGCATTTACTAGGTTTCTAATTCCTTTGCACTATGGACTGCCAGTATCTACAACAGGTTATTAGCAAGGATGCTCTATTTGAAATTATGAATTTGTATCCAGCTCCGGAATTGTGATTTGAATTACTGCCTTGACAGTAATTCTTGGCTGAAGTGAAAGCACGATAACTGTGCGGTGGCTGAACGCTGGTAACTTCTGGGTCAGGGTAGGGGTGCTGAGCTGTTCTTTGGTGTGCAGTTCAGTTCATTCTTGCACCTGGCTTGTAGGAAAACCAAAGGTCCAGAGTTGCAGAATGTGTGCATCTAATTAGGGAGTAAACCTAGACCAGTGGCCGAGTGGATGAATTACGAACGGCTTGTAACTATTTTGTTATGTACTTGTTCTAAATATGTACTTTCTTTCACGTTTATTCTAGGCTCATCCCCAAAGATCAGTATTACTGTGGGGTGCTGTACTTCACAGGAAGCGATATATTCAATAAGAACATGAGAGCTCATGCTCTGGAAATGGGCTTCACCATCAACGAGTATACGATCCGTCCCTTGGGCGTCACCGGTCAGTCTGGACCTTTGCCAGTGTTCTTTCTAGTTACATGCTTTCCGCAATCTTCTCCTTAAATTGCTTCCTCAATGTAATGGTAAATCCTGTGGTTCGTGCAATTAATTCATCACCTTTGACCCCAGTTAAGAATCAGTACCTAAACACTGTATGAGAAGTTCTGTGGAGCATGTTGTGTTTTGATTTATTAAGTCCCTTTTACTTATAGCAGTTTTGTCTTAATCCTGCAATGCATTTGGTGTTTCGGGATTGTACAGACCTTTCACCTTTCAAATAACGTCTGTAATTCGCTTGCAGGAGTTGCTGGAGAAGCCCTACCAGTAGAAAGTGAAAAAGACATCTTTGACTATATCCAGTGGAAGTATCGAGAGCCGAAGGATCGAAGTGAATAGCCGCTCGTCTAGGTTTGTAACCTAGAGAGATGTTCTCGTAGCTTCTTATAAATACACCACATGCATATTCTTTCTTTGGATATTGCTGCATCCAAAGATTGTACGTGACTGATGTTTAAAGCAAGTTCATGGCACTAACACGGAATGGGTAGTGAAGATTGAATCCTACAAGATCTCGTTTTGATCTCTCTGTCTTTCACTCTCCCTTCCCCTTAAGGATGATTAAACCACTTGCTATGTTTAACTGCGTGGGCTGCAATACTAGAAAAACCAGTGGGGAAGGTGACGTGGCTTCAGACTGATGTGTTGCAGGTTGATGGTTCCTTAGTTGCTGCTGTTAGCTTGTGGAGAGGGAGACCTCAATTCGTGGCGCAGTGCAGAAATAACGATACTAAACTGTCTTTTGGCAGGTGCTCAGGTGCGATCATTGTGCTGCTCTGACTAGCATCTGACAAGACAAACTGAAGCCGTGGTCACGGTGCTGAAAAATTCTGGATGTTGAGCAATAATTATCACTGAGAACTAACTGGCTTGGTCTGGGAATGGTGTGCAAAGGCAGCTTTCTCCCTCTTGACCTGTGATAAGCAACATACCACCTGCCATTCTGTCCTTTCAGCCGCTCTGTCTTGTCCACTGATTCCCTCTGGCTGCTCTCCTTGTGGCAAATCAATGTTCAGCGTACCCTGGTTGTGGATTAGTGACCGTATTCCCCAGCCTTTTCTCTTTTTTTCTTTTTTTTTGACATCAAGCCTTCATCCAAAACTTGGAGTGATGAAGAATAACTGAAAGTCTCTGGGTTTTAGCAGGTGTTGTGTTTGGTTGGTTTTTTTTGTTTTCTGATTGGATTTTTTTCCCAAGAAAAATCTCAACCACCCAGTTTAAATTATATGTAACATTGTCTAATATAGCCTTTTAACAGACAATCTAAGAGCAACAGTCCAGCTTCTGAAGACAGCCCGCATTCTTTTAATCTTTAACTCACCTTTGCCTGAGTAGGAGAGGAATGTCTGCTCAGAATTGTGTACTGGTCTGCTTGATCTTTCTTCTGACCTGTTTCTAGTTCTTTGTATCTTACGTATGTGTAGACATCGGAATGAGAAATCTGGCTGTGTCCTAAAGTCTTATTGAAGAATATAATTTTCAGTTGCCATGTCTTATCTCTGTTAGGTGTCTTGGTGCACTGCTGAAGCTTGAGCTGAACTCTTTCTCCATCCGTCCTTCCAAAACCTTTCAGTATGGCCACATCCTAATGTGACTCTTCTCCTGTTGTGTGTGACCCGTGTTCTTTGTTCCTAGATACGTTGTGCCACTACCAGATAGAGCCTTCTGTATTTTGTTCTACCCGCCATTACCTAGAAGACTGGCTGGGTTAATTAATGCATTTGTACCACTCATAGAATGAGACAGTCTTCCCTTTTTTATATGCAAACCTCTAGTTTTATCACTCCTTTTAAATCATTCTGAAAGCTAATGACTGGTTTGGACTTGGAAGGGGATCCCATCAAGATGCATTGCTAGTTGTATTTGGGACAGGGATTCTGTTGGTTAACTTAAGGCCTAACTAGCTTTAAGTAGTTAATTAGTAACTGTAACATATTATAGAGCATCAGTATGGAATGTATTGCTATACTGGAATACCTTGCAGGAGTATAAGGCAAATGTATTAGAGGTTTGCAAGCTTTAAATGGCAAGTCTATTTTATGCATGGTCAGATTGACTATTGCTAATTATGTAACACATTCCTGGATTTGTTAATGACTAGGTCCTCTCTCTGCCTTTATAGGGACAGAGAGGAGTCTGTATCTATACTGATGAACTGAACTGTAAAACAAAGATGAATGTAATACTGTTTCTTATTTTTTAGCTGATGTAAGTCTACGTTTTTACTTGTTCTTACATAATTAGCATTGATCAGTCTGAGTAATGAAGATTACAGACTGATACTCTTTTATCCCTTTGCTTTCTTCTGATTTTGCTGTGGGAGTTTATTTTCTGGGACTGTTCCCAGCCCTAATCCATCCAGTGGTATGTAAGGTGACTTGAAGTCGACTTGGTGCTACATGAAGTTTTCCGATGCCTCATAGAAAATGTATATATAGCTGATGTATTTGGTGTTTTATTCAATAACCAGTAGGAATAAATGAAATGAGAATTCTGTCATGGATGTGTAATCCTGTTGCTTCTTTTTAGCTGTAATTTTAAAAGCATCAGAAAGCAGTAACAGAAGCTGACTGTTTACTAGCAATCTGGGTCGGGGCTATCTGCAGCATCAATCCAGGCTGGGGGATGATGTCACTGAGAGCTTCCCTGCAGAGAAAGACTTGGGGTGCTGGTTGATGAGAAACTCGACATGAGCCGGCAATGTGCACTCACAGCCCAGAAACCAACCATGTCCTGGGCTGCATCAGAGGCAGCATGGCCAGCAGGGCGAGGGAGGGGATCCTGCCCCTCTGCTCCTCTCTTGGGAGACCTCATCTGGAGTCCTGTGTCCAGTTCTGGAATCCTCAACATAAGAAGGAGATGGAGCTGTTGGAACAGGTCCAGAGGAGGCTACAAGGATGATCTGCGGGCTGGAGCACCTCCCATAGGAGGACAGGCTGAGAGAGTGGGGCTTTTTCAGCCTGGAGAGGGCTCGGAGAAGAACTTAGAGCGACCTTCCAGTGCTGAAAGGGGCTACAGGAGGCTGGGGAGGGTTTACAAAGGTGTGTAGCTGGCTTGTAGCCGTGTCCTGCGCTTGGGGCACAACAACCCTGTGCAGAGCTACAGACTAG
>WAAB01010734.1:40930-51124 GCA_013389865.1 Piaya cayana
TTGTCTAGCAGCGAGAATTGGATGTAAGGATTGGGTTTTATAAGGGGGAGTGGATTTCCACTTTGGAGCAGAAAGCGGTGGGTTTGGTGTGGGGAAGATTGCTGGATCTAAGTTAGGAAAAAGGCCTGGTAAAGCAGGGAGGGGAGGAGCGGGTAATCAAATGGTGATACAGGTAAAAGGTAAGTAAAGATGACAGGTCTCCGTGTAAAAGTGCTTTTTCCAAATTAATTAAGCTCCAGGGATCTGTCAGCATGCCTTGATAAAAGAGATACCCAGAACCAAGATGCCAAAAGAAATAGTGTTTTGTGGTGCAAAAATAATTATTTTTGTGGGGATGGGGAAGCTGAGGAGGATTTCGAGGGTTCTATCGAAAGGACTGAGGGTAGCAAATGGCACTTGGCAAGTCGGAAAAGTGAACGTAATTAAATACCAGAGTGCTGAAACTCGTATTGTGCTCTTGGCAGGAGTTCACTGCAACTGGTTCTTCCAGCACAGACACAGGCAAGGCTTCAGGCGGCCTAGAGACCAAATATAAGGTCAAAGACTATGGACTTACGTTAACCCAGAAGTGGAACACAGACAACATGTTGGGAACAGAGGTTTCCGTGGAGGATCAGGTAAGAGAAAGCAGATACCCTGGAAATGTTTCGGCAGCTACTTTGAGAAAGTATTGAGTCGAGCAGACGCGTCAAAGAGTGGAAGTTGCACAAAAGTAGCTGGAGTACCAAAAAGAAAGAAGTTAGGTGCATTAGCAGAACACAGGGACTGAGAGAGAGCATCCTGAGTTTTGGGGGGTGGGGTGTAGGCATTCACTCAGCAAAGTGCTGCTCCGGAGCAATCCAAAGGTGCAGAATTGCTGCAGGTACAGACATGCGAAATTAGCTGATTGGTTGAAAGATTATCACTATTATCCAGTCCAGATGGGAGTTTCTGTTTAAAGATGCATGTAGATGCTCTGTAGAACTGTCACTCCTGCAGTCACGCAGGGAAAACAGAAGAGGGGTCTGGTAGTTCTGAACACTTTAGTATGCAAAGACTTACATTTGTCTGCCTTATGATTGAATAAATTATGTAAGGTTGAAGAGAAAGATGGGTGTTTGCAGCTTGGCACTGCTTACACAAAGCAGTTTTGACAACGCTAAATTTGAAATCTTCCTGTAATAACGCATCTACAAAGCGTGAGCTATTATAGGGCTTCACTGTGGGGAGAAAAAGTCTTGATTTGAATCTGTCGTCGTAGAGCATCTTCAGATTCTGTTGTAAAATGTGGGAGATGTTATGTTCGTGTTTTCTCTCCTCTTTAGGCAGGGAGTAGAGCTGTAGTAGTGAAATATAACAAATTGTGTTTCAGCCATTCTGAGCAGCCATCTCTCTTTTTCTTTACAGTTGGCTGAAGGACTGAAGGTGGCTCTTGAGACTCTATTTGTTCCAAACACAGGGTAAATATCGTCTGTTACCTTTATCTAAGCAGAATTTCCCTTAGCTTTGAGTTAGAAATGCTTATTCTGGTCATTGTGTAAAATGCTCAAAATTTGTTGTAGGATATTCTGCAGGCACTGTGAAATGCTTTGAAGGCAATGGATAATACTGAAAGACAAGGTCTGCTAAAGTGATTCTTCAGCTTTATGGCCTTTGGCAAATTTGTGGTTTTGCAGCAGGTATTACAGTTTCATAACGCTCTCTTTAAGCAGCAGGGTCCTGCGTGGACCACTTAGCTCGTACCGTCTTTGCAGTGGTGTTTGCAGGCCTCCTGCTGTCAACTCAGAGCCTTAAGAACACAAAGCAAAGTTATTTTTCTCCCGATTGTTCGGGGCAGGTGTCTGTGCATTGGTGAGTGAGGACGTAGAACCCCCTGGGTACTCCAGTAGGCAGTGGAATAGCGCTTCTCTGTCTTTCTCAGGTACCGCGTATTTATTTTTGATAGGCAGCAGGGCAAAGGAGGAGCGATTATGTCTGGATAACGCACAAAGCTGGAGGCTGTTTTGTACATAATTACTGGCATTTCTTTATTGTTGGGGAGACCCTGTTAGAAAAATCAGTGTTTGAAATACTGCTTGGATATAAGGAAGTAGAAACCCCATTAATAGAGGAGGCTGGTATCCAGCAGTGAAGAGGGAAGGAGAGCAAGCTCTGCACATGAAGGAATGGTGGAGAGAACTGAGCAGATAGAAGTCATTTAAGGACAGAAAGACCGTGGGATGTTGTGGGTGCTCCTGAAAGGAACTGGTGATGCCGTAATTCATTGCACTCACTTGTGGAGGACAAGATTTGAAACCTGATGGTTCTCAGAGCATTAAGCACCTCTGGCTTTTGCTTCTTGAGAATTTTAAGGAGTTAAGAGATGGAAGCAAAAGCAGCACCATGTAAATATACATAATACCAATACTACCCTTATCCTATGCCCTCTTCAGCACCTGTTACTGTTACGTTTTGAGTAGGCACTACAGTCACTTAATTAACCGGCCTTAAGGGACATACGTACGTATATAAAAGTACATAGAACACATACTCACATACCACCAGGGATAAGATGTCGTGTTTCTGCAGGAAGAAGAGTGGAAAGTTGAAGACCTCCTATAAAAGGAACTATGTAAATCTAGGCTGCAACGTGGACATCGACCTCTCGGGACCGACCATCCACAGCTGGGCAGTGCTGGGCTACGGCGGTTGGCTTGCTGGCTACCAGATGGCTTTTGATACAGCCAAGTCTAAGCTCTCGCAGAATAACTTTGCCTTGGGATACAAGGCAGGAGACTTTCAGCTTCACACTAACGTGTAAGTATTATCTGAGCCTAGAAAAACATTGTAAGAGCCAAACTGGATGAACAGTGAGCAGCAGCAGAGACGAAAGGTGGGTGGCTGGGAGGGGACGCAGATATTTTTCACAATATCGTATATTTGGTGTTTTTACCTGCCAAATTAATTTGAGATTAAAATCTGTGAACTTTTAACTTCTGCTTCAGAAATACCTGATGCAGGAGAGAGGGGTGTGTGTTGCATTGTGCTTGTTGACTGCTTCTAGCTGCCAGCACAGTGCAGCTCTGTGCTTGGCATTCAGAGAGTCTTTGAGGATGGTGTATTTAAACACGTGCAAGGCAGTAACAGTTGATTCCAGTCTCATCGGTCCCATAACTGACTGAAATCTCCTGGATTTGTCCCTTTAAGCTGATTTTCTTAACTTAAGCAAACAAGTTATCTGGGTTCTTTGTTTTTTTTTTTTTTTGGTCAGAACTTCAAACCATAGATCTCAGCTGTTGGAAAAAAAATGTTGATCCATTCTACAAGTAAAGCCTGTGTTTTGGATAGAAAAAAACAAACAAACAAACCCAAAAACTGAGCAGGAGTCAGCTAGGTCCAGGTAGGAGGTAGATGAGCTTGGGTCCAGGGAAGGATGAGAGCTTTTGGTTAATTTTAGGAGGCAATGATCAAATGGTTGCAGGGAAGGGTTAATCTAAAGAGTTCGTGTTGCATTTACTCAACGTGGGACACTTGCATCTATTACAAACAGGAACGACGGCACCGAGTTTGGTGGGTCCATTTATCAGAAGGTGAATGATAAGGTGGAGACGTCGGTCAATCTTGCATGGACAGCTGGCAGCAACAATACGCGTTTTGGTATTGCTACCAAGTACCAGATGGATGAGAAGACTTCCATTGTGGTAAGAATTTTGTTACAGGAACAGGTATTTCAAGCTCCCTTAAATACTGAAAATCTGTGGGATGAAGGTAGTTGCTTTAAATAGTTCCTGACGTGGCACCCAGTGCCTTCTGCTGTGGTTCAGACTTAACGGGGACCTCGCAGGCCTTATTTGTGAGACGATGAAAACAAATCTGAAGCGCTGTGGTGTTCGTGGTGAAACGGACTGTAGGCTGACCAGTGTTCAACTAGTGAGAGAAATTCAGGAGAAAAAAGTGTCCCCAGGGAAGTGACAATAGAAAAAGTAACTGTATGTAGGTTCTGATGTGAAGAACTGAAATAGCGTGTGCTATGCTTCAAAACAAGAACTGGTTCTAGGGCAATTGAGCTGAAATTAAAGATGAGAAATACTGTTGTAAACAGCTCAGAACTTGGTCATGCAAAAATGGGTTTGCGTATTGATTGGTTATTAACAAAACCCATTTTTCAACAGGGCTCTGGGAATAAGCCCAACCTCACTGGCTACCGAGGACTGTAGGAACTGGCCTTTTAGAGGATCTAGAGAGACCGTACTGGGGCGGTGGCAGACACGGTGGTTTGATATAGTCACACTGGGTCACAGTTTGAGGGAACAATTGGAACTGTTACATGAGTCTTATAGCTTAAGCTGGAAACTTGAGGAGAAAAGGGAAAGTTTTAAATACATCTCTTAGCGACTGGTAGACTATCCTGCAGCAGAGATTTAATACATGACCAACCACCCTCTCAGAGCACTGGGACAGTTCCATCTGAGCATTTGTAAACAGCGTATAAACACTGTGGTTTCTCTTTTTTCCTGCAGGCTAAAGTGAATAACGCCAGCCTGATTGGAATTGGTTACACTCATGCCCTGCGACCTGGTACGTAAGCCCAACCAGCGGCAGCAAACAGGGTTAGTTGTACCCTGTGGGTTATTTTACTGTCACTAGAGGTAACACTGGCAAGAAATCTTACCCATCTTTTATGAACCCACATAGCTCCAAAGGTTCCTGTAGCAACCAAGACACATCAGTAAGGGGCTCGAGTTGTGAGGGAGGGCACTGCAGAGGGGACCCCTGTATGACGAGGCTCATTGCTTGCTTTCCTAGGTGTAAAGCTGACCCTCTCGGGACTGATCGATGGCAAGAACTTCAGTGCTGGAGGTCACAAGGTTGGGCTGGGATTTGAGCTGGAAGCTTAACGCAGCTTTCAGTACGACAGGTGAAGGAAAAGCGTACCCAGTGTGTTTTGGCCTTACTGTTACTCTGAAATTTAAAGAGGTGGGAACTTTCTACTCTTCCAAAGAATCATTTAAACCCAACACTGAAGGCCAGAGAGTGCCAGAGCATCAGCGGAAGATACTTGAAGGCTTGCATTGAAGTTGTGATGTTTGTGCCACATTTCACTTTACTTTCCTCTATTTTAAATCTGTTCCTAAAAAGAGAAGAAAATCCCTCCTCTCCCCTGTATTGTACTGGATCCTGCATGTCCTGTACTTCACCTTTTATCAAAGGTGGCATCTCTGCTGTAGTGGAAATCTGGGTTTACATCAGAATGAAATAAATTAAGAGTTGGAACAATGTTGGTAGGTCTGCTCTCTCAGTACGGTTCAGAAAGGCTTCACCCAGCTGTGCTTTTGCTTTGGTGATGCTGGAAGAATGTTAGAACAGTCCGAAAATGCTTTGTTAAACTGCACATGTACCCCGAGGGTTTCCTTTTCTGCAGTCTCTAGGACAGGACCCTGGCGCCTCTCACATCTGAGACCCGCACAGTGAAAAGCAGCTTTTTCATTATAATGTTATTGAGGGTATCAAACGGAGCAAACCAAAAGTTTACATGGTTTAGGTAATTCCGTTCCCATATAGGAAACAAGTATTAGGTAAGTACAACCGTTACACTTAAGGGAAAAAAGTGCAAATCAGCAAATGTCAGAAATGAAGTTCACAGTTCAAGTATATTAGGAAGGTGACATCTACACGTGACTGTGTGCAAGCTGATTGCAGGTGGTGTCCACTGTTCATTAGAAAGCCTAAAAGGCAGCAAAACAACACGTGATGCCAAAGGGGAGAGACACCCAGACAGAGTAAGAACAGCTGCTGTCTTTAAGGCACAATTAAGAATTTTTCCCAAGCAGTTAGAACAGTCGTTTCCTATGGTTCCTTTGTGGAAAAAAGCATCCAAGAGGTGGAGAGTAAAAGCTGGGCCACGCGTTCTCACAAGCGATAGGTGACAGCAGAAGGAGGCACTCGAACTTTCCCCTCTCAGAGGCAGCAGCTTTTCACAGTTGGCTTCTTGGACCAGCGATCTTCAGAGGCCACCAAAGAGATACTTACATCTGGGTTTGCTCTGGACTGTTGAGTTCTTCTGTGTGAAGCTGCAGCCAGCTCCAGTCTAGAGCCTAAGGAATAAACAGAACTGTAGGTCAGCACTTTCTTACAGTCGAGTTACACTTTATTCCTCCAGAATAAAGAGGAGGGTTTAAGGGACGGGTGGACGAGGTGCTGAGGGACATGGGTTAGTGATTGGTGGGAATGGTTGGACTCGATGATCTGGTGGGTCTCTTCCAACCTGGTTGTTCTATGATTCTATGATTTAAAGACTTTACTGTGAACAAGTTGGTCAATCAGGTTTTGTGAAAAACATGAGACTGCTGCAAAATAACCTCTTAAAGCTACTTTTCTCTAATATTTTACTTTCTTCTCCCAATTCTGCCTTGTTAAATAAGCATCCCTGCCCACCAGTGTGTCGCCACAAGACCATCCCAAATTCCATTTGCAATTTTGCCGCATTTCTGGCCAACAGACCTTCCCCCACCCATTACTGCTTGGCGCAATTTCAGTCCCCAGCACGAGGATCCTGCCCTCAGCAAGCAGGGAGCAGTTCGGGCAGGGGTGTGGATGCCTCCCACACCTTCTACTCCCTCTTTGTCCAAAAGGAGTGTTCCATTCTCTGTTTGCTGCAGTTGGCAAAGCTACACGAGCAGAAGTTTGAAGCCAAGAGCTTCCCCCCCCCCCCAGCTATTTACAGAAGAACATCAGCTATGTTACCATGAAGCTCTGCTCCTGATCCTTCATTGTGTCACGCATCACATTTTCTAGTTGGCTACAGAGTTTCTGTGATTCCAGCAGCAGCTCCTCACTGAAACAGACAATTATTACATCATTATTTGCCATAGCAGCTCTGTTTGAAGAGGTGTTGCAGAGCACTGGAGAACATAAACCTCTACCAGTCAGGTCATTCAGACTGCAACTGGGAAAGTCAGAGGCAGCCCCAGAGTTACTGGCACAAGAAAGGAAGCACGTTCCTAGTGGAAGTTGGGTTCTTACTATGTGGAGTAACTGGTGATCAAGAAAAAGCTGCAGAGCAGCCTTTAATCTGAAAGATTAATTTATACATAAACAAACCAAGGTCTGTCAGTCCAACTGGTGACCTTGTTGGATTAGGCAAGCCAGACCTACACGTGCTTCATTAAAGCTCTCTCTCCTTTATGCTAAAGCTCAGCTGCTGTCACTCTGTGTGACCACGCTCCAGCCATTCCTGTTGGCAGCGTATTTCAAGCGAGTGAACCCATTCCAGATAAAACAAGCCCTCTGTTATTGGAGTGGGCAAAGCTGTACCTTGTTCCCTGTTTTTCATAGCTTTGCCTCACCTTTTCCTGACAGATTCTGATGAATCGTAGGTTCTAGAAGGCACCTGGAGCAGCAGCTGACCAGGGCTACCAAAGCGCGATGTGTTCATGCTCTCCGGGCTGCCCGTGACAGGACCGCGGACCTTGCTCTGAAGAAAACATGCAAGATTATTTCCATTAATTTCCAGCAGTGCCTGGAATTTGGCTTCAATACTAACTGAAAATAACGGAAAAGAACCATAGCACATAGTAAATTTACTCATTATTTCAGTAACTTCTGCCACAGACTAAACTGAAGGTTTCAGTTTACTTACACAAGCAATTTTCAGCAAGTTCCATAGTTCTTTCTGTCGTTTCTCCTGAAGCCTGACAACTGTTTCCTCATCTTCATTCATCAGATTCATCACTTTCTCCACTCTGGGGAACAATTCCAGTGCCTTCTGCTTGCAAACTACAGTTTTACTGTTAAAAAAATAATCGGATCACACATCAGAAATGCTCCCCTACTGCCAATACTCAGCTCTCATTAGCTGCACGCACCATTTATTAAACCTCTACAACAAAGCCTCTGGCAGAAAGAGAAAATGCTTCGTCTCAACCCTCAATAAGAACTGGCTCTACAAAGCTCACCTCAGCTGAGCATAAATGACTCGGACTTTTTTCTCAAAGGCCTGGATTGCCTGCAGGAGCAGCCGCACTATTTCTTGGCTGTCGCCACTCGTCCTCTGGTCTGGAAAGAGAGTCAGAGCATTACACCGAAAGGCAAGCTTATGGGCTGCAGTGAGAAGATTCTTAGTGGCCTTGTTTCCACTCCTCCTTCAATCCTGTAACATCCCAAGTTCAGGGCGTGCAGATGGGACAAACTGCACCAGATCTTAGCCACCTTCTTCAAAGTGATAAGAACTGGAAAGCAGAGCTGGTAGGGTGGCTCTACTGCCTTGAGGCTGTAGCTGTTCCTTCGAGCCACTCTCTGTCTTTCATGCTTCCTACAGAGAACCAGCAGCATATGCTTGCAGCAACAGTTTGCTCCAAGAGCTCCAGAGGAGACTCAAGAACAGCTCAGAAGGCACCAAGAAAGCAAGGCTGGCCTAGTTTAAAATGGAGTCCCCAACTCTCCTCTCCAAAAAGAGATGAGTCCAGCAGAGTCCATCTGCAGCTGGCTTGTTAGCNAATTCCATTGCCTTCTGCTTGCAAACTACAGTTTTACTGTTAAAAAAAAAAAATCAGATCACACATCAGAAATGCTCCCCTCCTGCCAATGTTTTTTACAGCAACACTCAGCTCTCATTAGCTGCATGCACTGTTTATTAAACCTCTACAACAAAACCTCTGGCTGAAAGAGAAAATGCTTCCTCTCAACCCACAATAAGTGCTGGCTCTACAAAGCTCACCTCAGCTGAGCATAAATGACTCGGACTTTTTTCTCAAAGGCCTGGATTGCCTGCAGGAGCAGCCGCACTATTTCTTGGCTGTCGCCACTCGTCCTCTGGTCTGGAAAGAGAGTCAGAGCATTACACCGAAAGGCAAGCTTATGGGCTGCAGTGAGAAGATTCTTAGTGGCCTTGTATCCACTCCTCCTTCAATCCTGTAACATCCCAAGTTCAGGGCGTGCAGATGGGACAAACTGCACCAGATCTTAGCCACCTTCTTCAAAGTGATAAGAACTGGAAAGCAGAGCTGGTAGGGTGGCTCTACTGCCTTGAGGCTGTAGCTGTTCCTTCGAGCCACTCTCTGTCTTTCATGCTTCCTACAGAGAACCAGCAGCATATGCTTGCAGCAACAGTTTGCTCCAAGAGCTCCAGAGGAGACTCAAGAACAGCTCAGAAGGCACCAAGAAAGCAAGGCTGGCCTAGTTTAAAATGGAGTCCCCAACTCTCCTCTCCAAAAAGAGATGAGTCCAGCAGAGTCCATCTGCAGCTGGCTTGTTAGCAAGTCTAGAATGCAGAGGTAGTTTTCTCAGTGCTCGTTATCGCATCTCCAAAGTTACTATCCACACAAAGCAAGTTGACCTTGAGCTAAAACGTCTTTTACCTCTTGGTTTTTCTCTCAATCTCCGGTACAGCTCTCTGGCTTGTTCTTCTCTGGAAGACAAAGGCACAGAACAAAGGACTTTTCTACAACCTAAATTACAGACAAGTAGTTCAAGACCTCAAATCTATTCTATACCAGTCTGCCATTTCAGATCGGTGAGAGGTAAGGAGTCAAAAACTGACTTTTAGTGTCAAAGCCCTCCCAGTCCCCCATAATTTGGTCTAAAGGGATGGCAAATTCATCATCTCGCAGGGAATAAGCTTAGCTAGAAATACACCCTGTGTCAGTAGTTCAAGGTAGTTCAACTCACAAGTCCTCCAGTGTTCCTCCTTGCTTGCGACCTAAGGGGCTTCTCTGCAGGTCCACAATGTCTGTCTGCAGGGCCATCATCCTCTTCACCAGCTGGTCCACATCGTCCTCCTGAATGCAGGGCAGAACATCAGCCAGAGGGCAGCCTCACACCAAGAGACACCAGCAGTCACACCGGCTCTTCCTTTCTTATTCACATTTCTGAACACTCACGTCAGCAAAACACAAACAGCAGTCACGGACAACGACAGACGAGACCACGAGTAATTTCAATTCAAAGAAATCAGCTTGGTGCTCTGGGATAAAATAACTTCCAACATTTTTGATAAAAAAAATTCTGGCCACGATGAGTCACTGAAGGGTCAGACTTTGTAGTAAATGTACTGATAGTTCCCGGGTCATCATGCTTCCTTGTCCCTGGCTATTCTAGGTCTCTCATTCTGCCTTTTCCCTTAGCACACGACCACGTCCACTCCTGGCATCCCAGATTCTGGTTTTCGCTTGAGCTTGTTCACATGCAGAAGCTGCTGCTTGTTAGACTGTCATTCTGCCTTCTGCCTCCCACCAACAG
>WAAB01010735.1:0-25426 GCA_013389865.1 Piaya cayana
GTGAAAGAGTGTTTCTCACACACTCCCAGCCATATCTTCTTACAAAAGTTGATTGATTGCAAGGTTGTTTCTACTTCTTGAAATTCTAGAGCAAACAAATCTTTGTAAGATTTAGTACTTAAAAAAATCTCACCTTCCAAAGTCATGACATATGATTTTAGCATCACAGAGTCCTGCAAAACAAAATATTTTCCCCCATATGTATACAAGAAATCAGTAGCTTACCATGGTTAGGTTACAAAATTATAATCAATAAAGAAATATTAGGAGCAATATTCAAATGGATTGTGTTTCATACCCTGTGAGACTCTGTGAAGATTAAGAAACTTGGGAGAGTTTTTAATAAGCAAAATGACAGAAGACAGTATATCCTGTTAATCTAATGAAAAAGGAAAAACTAAATTTCAAATCTTCCATTTTCCAGCTCATATATGTTTATATATAGTTGAAAAAAGTATATGCCCACCAGCTTTTTACTAGTTTTCATATTTGACAGATACTTCATCCAATAAATGGAACAATTGTTGACTGATGGGCATTTGCAGATATGTAATATGCTGCAATAAGAGTCCTTGATTTTTCACTGAATGAGATGTCCAGAAATAACCTGAAGCTATTCCTTTAAAATGATCAGAGTAAGAAACAGTTTTCAGATAAAGACCTTTTCTTAATTCATAGCAGTGTCTCTAGAAGTGCAGACTAAATAGTGTATAATATACGTTTGAGGAGTTCTTTACAGCATACATTACTAACTGTAATGCTGTGCATAATTCAGTTGCCCATTTTTGTTTGTTTTCCTGATTTTTGTAATAATTGTTACTTTTACATTGACGAACATAGTCTCTTTGAATTTATTAATATTTACTACAAGTAATCCACTGAATTATTAAATTGAAATGGAATATTCTTTTCCTCATATAATTGAAGTTTACAATAGCAGACATTTTATGACCCTGTGATTCAGTTCTTCCTTGCGACACTGAAGTCAAGGAGAATTTGGTTCTAAGAGAAATTTGTCATTGTAGTAGTAGAGCATTTGTTAGAGTCAAAGGATATAAACAAGTTAGGGTTTCCAAGCAGAGGCAGTATTATGTGTCTCAGGCTAACCTGACAGACCTGAAAAAAATCTGGCAAGTCCCCTCTTTGGATTATGTTTGTCTGTTAATGTTTCCCTGTCCTTCATTCTGTACTTCCACAGTTGTAATTGTTTCTGGAAGCATTTTTATTTTCAAATGAACTCTAGACAGTTCATATTAGGGAAACAAGACTTGTGAAGAAATTGTATTGTAGTAGCACTAAGAAGAAGGGACAGAAGAAACTACAAGAAGTATTTATCTGTAGCAGGTTGAATCATTGGCTCTGAAATTGTAGTAGGGATCCAAAATTTGATAAACATGTGTGAATTGCCCAATCACCACATTAATTCAGCCGTTAAGCAAATCAAGTTTGAGATTGTCAGATTGTGCCTGTCTAAATACCAAACCTTCATCTGTTCATTATCTGCACTGTCTGTCCTGGGACAAGCAGAAAACGGCAACCACTGTAGAGGGTGGAGAAAAGTTAGGAGCTTTTCTTCTCAGTCATACTTGTGAGGGATATAGATGTAAAATATGAGGATCATAGGACATGGGAAGCCGTATTCCAGTGACTGCTAAGCCCATTTAGTCTTACAAAACTGTTAAAACTATCCTCCAAGGTTATATAGTTGACCTAGTAAGTCTTTTAACACCTCATCCCTCTGAATAATTTGTTCTCTAGGATAGAGCTTAAGAATCAGATATATTACATTAATATGTAGCTTTCAGTGAGACACATTTGGGCTTTTGCTGCTTGGAAGGAAAGATTTAACTATATACAAGGATGCAGTATCTCCCTATTGACTATATAAAAAATGATTAAACAAAATTGTTAATTATGCTGTGACTGTGTAGGGCTTTACAGTCACCATCTGTTCTGCTCTGCTTTGGGACCATTACTGGGAATAAAATCAGGGATGACTTCTCTAAACATTACTTCCTATGGCTGGGATTGCACTAAAATCTCCATTAGTGTCCTCTCTACTACTGTCTCTGAGCACAAGAGATGTGAAAAACCAGATTCTTTCTGCTGTCTTCAAAACTGAGTGAGCCCAGCTGGTAAATCAAACAAGATAAGGTACCTTTATAAAGGGAGGAGTGTGGCTGTCAGCACAATGTGTCATTATTTGGTACTACCTCTGCAGACAATAACCACAGCATCTCTCATAGACACTTCCTACATTGTACACTCTTCTATATCTTGATTTTGGATTTTAGGAAAAATGAACATGGGCACCCATAACTCTTTTACCCAATAGAGAATGAAGGGACCCTCATGGGGCTCTGGTCCAGTGAAAGCCGATCCTCTTCATTGCTTCCTCAGTATTTTGCACACTTGTGAGACAGGCAAGCACAGGAGAAGCCTTTCTACAGACAATGAACACTTTTTGCCTTCCTTCCCCACAACCCCAAATACGAGCTCTCTCCCTCAACAGGATGGTTCACCACCATTCTAACTGCAAGAGCAGCAAACCATGTTCCTGGGCAAAAGTGAAGACTTTGCATGGGATAAGTTGTTCTCACAATATCTGATATAGAGAAAGACAATGCCAAGAACAATAATCCTCGATGCTTTTTCTTCTGGATGCCAGTTACAAGTGGGGTTCCTCAGGGCTCAGTGCTAGGTCCAGCCCTGTTCAATGTCTTTATCAAGGACCTGAATGAAGGCATTGAGTGCACCCTTAGCAAGTTTGCAGATGACACTAAGCTGGGTGGAAGTGTGGATCTGCTGGAGGGTAGGGAGGCTCTGCAAAGGGATCTGAACAGGCTGGACCACTGGGCTGGGACCAATGGCTTGAGGTTCAACAGGGCCAAATACCAGGTCCTGCACTTGGGCCACAACAACCCTGTGCAGCTACAGACTAGGAGAAGTCTGTCTAAAAAGCTGCCTGGAGGAGAAAGACCTTTGGGTGTTGGTTGACAGCCATCAACTTCCCTGGAGGTGTTTAAAGGATGGGTGGATGAGGTGCTGAGGGACATGGTTTAGTGGTTGATAGGTATGATTGGACGGATGATCCTGTGGGTCTTTTCCAATCTAGTGATTCTGTGATTCTCACTCACTCACTATAGGATAAACAAATCTATTCTTCTCTTGTGAGACCTCATCTGGAGTACTGTGTCCAGTTCTGGAATCCTCAATGTAAGAAGGAGATGGAGTTGTAGGAATGGGTCCAGAGGAGGCTACCAGGATAATCCAAAGCTGGAGCATCTTCCATACAAGGACAGGCTGAGAGAGTTCAGCCTGGAGAAGAGAAGGCTTCAAGGAGGATTATAGCAACCTCCCAGTACCTGAAGGAGCTACAAGAAAACTGCGAAGGGACTATTCATAAAGGCTTGTGGTGATAGGACAAGAGGGACTGGGTATAAACAGATTTAGACTGGACATCAGGAAGATTTCCTTTGCAATAAGGGTGGTGAAGCCCTGGCCCAGGTTGCCCGGGGAAGCTGTGGCTGCCCCATCCCTGGAGGTGTTCAGGGCTGGGTTGGATGGGACCTTGGTCAGCCTGATCTAGTGGGAGGTGTCCCTGTCCATCACAGGCTGGTTGGAACTAGATGATCTTTAAGATCCCTTCCAACCCAAACTGTTCTATGATTCTATGATTCCATGATATATTCAAGCTCAAGGATTGGATCTAGATGATCCCTATGGACTCTTCCAATACAAATTATTCTGTGATTCTGCAGTTGAAAAGTATTCATTTGATACCTGTCTGAGCGAGATATTCCTGGTCAACAAAGAGTTTTGCTTTCCCAAAGGATTATTTTCTCATATATTATGGTAACAAATTACAACACTATCTCTCTATTCTTGGTATTATACAGACTTGGCTATTCTCTCCATTAATGAAGGATTGATATTAATTTCCATAGAGAAATAGAAACCTTTTACATCTTTGATACTTATCATAACCTGCAGCAAATGTACCAAAAAATCAGTAATTTCTCAGTACATATATGATATTCTGCTTCTATTTTCATGACACGTACCATGACCAATTAGATAAAACAAGGAATTTTACTACAAATAAAAATCTTAATTTTGTGAGTTCCAACTACAGCTGTGTATTAGAAGCTTAGGGTGTTCTTATTGCAGTTTAGGGCATGGCAATTTGAAAATAAAATATGAACAACAAAACAACAAAATACAAATGATAAGTTTAAAAATATTTCATCCTTTCAAAAACTTCTGCAAAATAGAACCTCATGCACTGGTTTAGATATTTTTCAGTGCAAGCAACTGGAAGAAAAGGAAGTTCATGACTGATCACTCGTGAACTTTGCAACTATTTGCTTCCTTGGCAGTATTTGGGACAGAAGCACTTGTGTTCAAGTGTCAATTTCTGCATGCACATGAAATGATGGGAGTAGGTTTCTGAAAAGCAGATTATCACTATTTGCAGATTAGTCCTGTCTCAATTTTAAGACAGCCTTTTTAATGAGGTGTGCATAAATTCCAAGGAAACCCAACTGCTACTTCTTTTCCTTTTTAATGCACTTATTATTTTTGCTGATTAACCCACTAACAAACCCTCTGTTTTGAGACTCTATCACTACAATACTATTTCATTTTAATGACTGAATAACTTATAATACAAAAATTCAGTCAAGATTAATAACCAAAGTGTGCTTTGACCATATGTAGCCAGCTAGTTCAAGTAAATATTTTGCCCAGAGATTTGGCTGATTGTGTACACTGGAACTGTGTTTAAAACCCAGGGTAAGCTATAAAGAAGATAGAATTCATTGTGGACAAATCTCTCTGGTTGCTGAGAAATATGCAGCTGGCTATCCTAGGCTCCCTCAGAGGACATCACAGCTGTCAATAAGAATCAGACCTGCAGCTTCAGGAGCACAAAGGAAATAATATAACCTCTAAATGACCATGGACCAGTTTTTCGTTTTGCAGCTGCTGCCTAACTGGTAATCTTCTTCAGGTTCTTGTTGTAAGTGACAAAATTGCTTACCCCTCTTATTAAAAAGATTTCCATTTCTTAGGACTTTTCTCTTTGTATGTATCAATAGGTATAAATTCTAAGGCAAACTGAATAGCCTGTTCTTCTATTTGTTTTCCCTGTACATGTGAAACTCATCTTAAAAACATGAGTAATTCATCAGCAGAGAGTCAATTTGAGTTCAGTATGCTAAACTGCTAAAGAATTAAAATTCAGTTCTGCTTACTGAATACTACTATCATTTTCAAAGTAATTTAGCAGGGTACATGGCAAAAACAGGATATAGTGCCAAATGTTTAGCTTCTTTTTCTAGAATCTATACCTCCTCAGTTATTTTATAACACAACACTTATTTTACAACAAAAATACAGTAATGCACATAGAAGTTTAATACATATATTTATAATATTATATATTACAAGGCATAAGATATTGGAAACTGTGTTGTCTCAAAATAATTGTTGCATTTCGTAGTTCACATTTCATCATCATCACATTCTTTTCCCAAGGTCAATAATACCAGTGAAAAAATTCCATTCCTGATGTGCAGTGCAGAACTGCAGCTGCAAGAGCAACCATAACAAATGCTGTGAAGTTGGGGCATGGAAGTGTGTGGTGCATGAGTGCATGTAATCACACACCCTCCACACGATGAAAACAGTCCATCAGGATTTAGCTGAGGTGGAGCTGCTCAGTGCACTGATGATACTTGCATCCACTGACAAAACCCCAAATTCTCACATGCACGTGGATGACAGTCCACTGCAGATCAGAGGCTGCAGTTTTGTCTGCAATGAGGAGGTAAATTTTATTCCTTAACTGCTACAGGCTCTTCCTCTCCAAATTTTGCATCTAGGTTAGTGGGGATGAAGCTGTATCTAATAGAAATGCTGGGATTATGTCATATCACTAAGCCTCTGCTCATAACAATCTGTAAAGCCAATAGAGTAAATATACTCCAAAACCTAACTCCAAGTCTCCACTCAGACTCAGTGTGAAGTTGTGGTACTTTTGGATAGATACAGTCATGACCTATCCTAATACTCCTGGAGTTTCTCCTTGCTTTAACAATGATCTAGTTAACATTTTAAGGTTATAATTTGTGGGATACACAGTTTGTAAAAGAGGAATGCTGGTCAACCTAGTTCAGTTCAGCAGAGTTTATCAGAAAGCAAATGAGCAAAGCATACAAACAGCAGTAGGAACAGGAGCCACAATAGGAAAAGAACCAAGCAATAGAAATAAACAGTAAAAATTGAAAAACGAGAGTATGATCACAGGACATTTTGAATAATGCTGGGCATGTTCAAGAGTACAAGTTGGAAGATGCTCTTTTTTTTTTTTTTTTTGCATGCATGCATGCATGTATACACACACTCAGTTATGTCTCACTTCTGCTGACTTCTAGATAACTCGAGTTGAGTATTGTTGCCTACTTAAGACAGTGATCTATTGCAACATGTAATACAAGAAGTATTTCATAAAGCTAGGTAGACTTACAGGTGTGGAAAAGTGCACTTCATGACAAATGTTGTATGTCTGCTTTCCATATATTGATTCTGCCCTTTACACTGAGCGACCAAAATTATAAACTATGCTGTGTGTTCCTGTCTGTCTGTCTGTCTGTCTGTCTGTCTGTCTATCTATCTATCTATCTATCTATCTATCTATCTATTGTCAAACCATTACAGTTATTGCTAGTTGTGTCATAATTCATGCTAGATACCAATAGATTTTCACTTTGACAACAGGGTAAATAATTGTTAACAGACAGAATGGGAACAAAGATGACAAAGAGTTGCTGCAATATCACAGTCACCAGAAACAATGAATTATTCCCAGCATCTGATGCTGGAATGACAAGAAACATCTGGTTTTACCACAAAAGACCAAGCATGTTCTTTTATAAAGAAATTCCTTTTTCATAGACCCTTTTCTGCTTTATACATGCCACAGGCTGCTTGCACTAGTCACAATAAAAAGCATACTTTGGAAGGAAAATGCTGCAAGTCATCCTCTTTATCACATAATTCCACAAATAAGTCATCTTTTAACAAACAGTTTCTATTATTTTCTTGTTGTTCAGTGCTGGGAAAAAATGCATCTAAAAGAACCTGCAAACATATGGCAACTTTCTAATCTGGTAAATTAACAATCTACAGACATTTTCCTTTCTTTCTTCCTTCCCCTATCCTTTTCCCTCATTAGTATGCAAAGTAGGTTGAAGGAGGGAATTTCTTGTTCTCTTCCTCACTAGCTGGAGGGTTATTCTGTTGCTGTTCTGTTTATAGATTTGCTTTCAGCTGTAGGAGGGAACTCATTATTTGCTGTTCAGCATTTTATGCTCTGCTAGTCTCCAGGGGACACAGCATTTTAATAAATTCTATGAATGGCACCAAGGCTTCCCCTAATATTCCACCTGCCTTTCTATTTCACAAGTAAAATCTTCTCCTACCACCATTTTCTAAGTTAAAAGAATGTCCCCATTAATTTCATAATAGAAATGCAAAGGAGGCAAATGTGCTTTTGCTTCTCTGAAAAGATTTTTATACTTTTTTTAATAAGACTATGTATTCCAGTCTTGCAGAAAAACTACCTCTGAAATATTGCAAACAGAAGCTAAGGAGTGTGATACTGGATTTATTCATCAAAAAGATGACTCATTCAATATGATATCACCACCTGGCATAACATAACCATACAGAAAAAGATATGTAGATCCATTAATGTTATAAATGGAAAACTCAATTCTAGGATGCTGCTACTGCAGTGAGTCCCAGGTAGTATGCTACTGCAGTCAACAAATACAGTTATTTGCCTCTTACTCTTCACTGTCCATGTACTGTTCTAGCCCCTCAGAGGCATCTAAACTGGACACTTAGAGGCCCAGGTTGACTTCCCAGAGAGGAGACAAGTATTCCTTAGCTTCTCTTTGCAATATTTCACGAGCTCTGGAAGGCATGTGGCAGCAGACCCATCCCAGAGGAGCCAGGAAACTTGCAGTCAGGGCTTGATCCTATCATTAAACTTGTGATAGGACACCAGAGGAATCACTGGAGGGAAATCTTCCATGCCTACACCACCTCCACCTTTTAGAGAAGTGTCATGTTCTGCCCTTCATGCTGATCTGAGGGAAGATATTTCCCATGCTGAAAATCCACATGTCTGAAAGCATGAAAGATTTCCACCGAAAATTAAAATATTAATAAAGAAGATTTAATTTGCATGCCAGCAAAACCTAGATTTTACTGCATGTTGATAAGCCAGCAGGGCTTTTGCCTACAATCACAGTGTTTGCTGGCATAGTTGAAGTGAAAATGACATGGCAATTGTCTAGCTATTCTATTATTCTTTCTACTTGTCTAGTCCATGGGAAAAAAAGCACGGAGCACTTACAAAGCAACCAGTTTTGTTCACCGTAAGTATTATAGACAGGATTCTAAATTACATTTCTGAAGCTGATTATTTCCGTCTGTAAGCAATACAGGTGGACCTCCTTGTATGCACCTACATTTGCATTGGAATCACCAGAGAGAAATTAATTGTAATTCTGGCCCACTTTACACTCTGCATTCCTTTTTTTCTAATTTCAGACCAGTCTGTCATTTGGACCACTGAGTCAAGAATGAAACTTTGCTTCCACTGATTACACTGGAAGTAGAAGTTCCTTCCTCAATAAGTAATCTCTTTCTTTTAATGCAAGGTAGAAACAAGCATTAAAAGGTAGAAACAAACCCTCATTACTAAATCCAAAACAAACACAACAAATTCCAAAGCCAAAACAAAAAAAAATTAAATTAGAAATTAGAAATAAAAAAGTCAGAATTTTGTAAAATCTAAAAATTATATACAATTACTTCTATTTTGCTTTCTGTAGCAGAGGGACAAAACTGTTCCATTTGTAGAACAAATAATGTCTCCCAAGGAAGGAAAATTAATGAAAGCATGAGACATCCTATTGTTTAATATCAGAAATCTTCACCATAGATGTAACAGGGTGTCTTTGATAAACTCTTTACAGGGAAATTAAACTTAAGTATTCTTCCTAATTATTGGTTCCTAGTTGAAAATATTGCCCTTATATTTGATACCATATTATACTTAGAAAAGAAGTAGATCAAGGAATAGTCTGTGTGTGTCAGAACAACCCCAAAATGCATCTAAATATTGACAACACATTGACATATGAGAAACACAGAGAACAAAATTCAGGGGGTGATGATGCAATCACATCTGAGCATTGTGTTATGTTTTATTCATGACTCTCCACACACTGAGGCTTTTATCTCCATAAGTGTCAAATAAATGGCAAAGTAGTTTTCAATTTCATGCATTCTATTGGTTCTAATTGAATTTGAAAGAAAATAAAAGACATAAGTGCTAATTTATGGGTTTTAACTAGGAGTTCAAGCAGAAATATCCCTTACACATTCACCAGTGTTAGCCTTATCACTCCTTGCTGAAGTTTGCATTTGGCTTTGTCAAGAAATCATACCACACTGGAAAAGGGAAGGAAGCACATTACCATGATTAAAGGGACAGCAAAAGACCCGAGGCTATATCCCTATCCTGATAAGTCTTTCCAGTACGTCTCTGGGTGTTCAGATTTTCTAGTAATGTTGTTATGTTATCTCAGTTTTGAAACCAAACTCAAAGGTTACCTATCATGCCTATTGCATGCACCCAACCTCTGCCTGCAGTGCAGAACATGCTGCTGTAGCCAGATTGTCTGGCGTCCTGCTTAGGCGAAGCCTGCAGCAGATAACTCGGAGCACACTGACTGGGCGGTGAGCTTGTGCCTCCGTGCACGATATGGACGACACATAAACAAGTGAAGGGGGGAGTGAAAGTCTGATCCCGAAAGGCTCAAGGTGCACCCTGCATTTTTAGGCAAATGCTACCAGCCCAGGGGGTGAAAGACAGAAACTGTTGAGCCTTGTCAGAGGGGCTCAGGAGGAGTGCAAGGAGCACAGGCAGGCAAAGTGGAAAGCAAAGTGAAACACTGTGCTCCTGTGCAGAAAGGGATGAGTAGCATGAAAAAGCTGGGTGAAGAGTGAAAATTCAAAGAAAATATCCCATCTCCTCCCCCAACAATTTCCACATTTAAAGACAAATACTTATAATACATGCTTAGTGAAAGCATTCAGTCTGGCACTGATGCAGGAATAAATGTGATTTACAGCCCTACAGTGCTTCATGTAATAGTATGAGAAAATGGGCAAGTGTCTTCCGTGGATAATGGTTCTGCATTTCCCTACTCTCTTAATTTTGCCATTACAAATATTTTGATTCCTAGATCCATTTTTAAAAAAGTAATTGAAAGCAACTACTGTAACTTGATTTAAAAATTTCTTTCTTTGTCCACCCACAGCAAAGTACTAGAAGAAGAAGGCAGAGGTATTTTGTGCATGCAGTATTAGAGAAGAAATTGAACAATGCTTTTCTGGAAGCTTAGGATTTTGAGAAATCTGTTCAGACCGAAGGTATTCTATGTTGCTAATAGCAGCTAGGAAATGAAAACATACCATTTAATTTGTAAAACTAAGGCAAGAAATAAGGATCTGAATACAGTCTATGGTACTTAAGTAATTTTTAAGCCCTGGAAAAGTTTACCAGGGATGTATCAGCATGTTCTCCCCTGGAAATTTTCAAAACTCAGCTGGGCTGGGCTTTGCACAAACTAAGTTAGCTCTAAAGTTAGGTTTTTTCCTAAACAGAGTGTCAGACAACACAATCAGTGTCTAACCTAAATTGTTTTATGATTGCATGTTGTGGGAAGATTTTACAGAGAAGGTGGCCTGGACGCTGTGAGACTGCTTGGTGGTGAGCAGCTGGCAAGACCTTGAAGCAGAGAGACGAAAAGATAAACACCAGGCCAGCTGCTAGGAGCCCAGTAGCTAGTTTGGTGGGAACAACTAGCAGTTAGAAGAAAAAAAAGGGAACTGAACTGTCAACAAAGCTAACTTTAGCATAACTTGATTTCTTAGCACACGCAGTAGTTTAGCCAATAATATGTTAGCGATGGCTTTATGGACACCTACCTTTAACCAATAATACACTGTAATTACCCTCGTGGAGAGAGAGGGATGTAACGGAATGGGGTATATAGAAAAGCAGCTAAGCTGAATAAACATGCACTCGCTCACAGATCAGATGGATCTCTGCATCTGTTTTTCAACAGCATTTTAATAGTATTTTAATCATAACATATCGATGCATTGAACAAAGGCAGAAAACCAAAGCAAATGAATGGGTTTTTTCCCAGAGGAAATATATTTTCACACCATAAAAGAAGAAAGAAGAAATTTGTCATCTAAAGTATGCAGTTGCATCAATCATTTTTGCTGCAAAATGAGAGATGATTGATAAGCATGGGAGAACACATCAAGGATCCTCTATTAATCTACACAGAGCATTACTTGCATTACTTACACAGACATAAATATGTGGTATTAACAGTATATACACAAATCATACAGCATAACAGCATTTCTTTTGTACTACTTCACATTATCATAGCATGAATATCTTAGTGAAATAAAATGACTTTACAAGTAAACTCATCCCTTTTCTCATTTTCTCTTCCTACTTTAAAGAGCAGTGCAGTTCCATCAACACTTAAAAAACCTAATTTCAGGTTTACACTTGAGTAAAAAGATTGAAAATCAAAATTCTCTTTGAAAATTGAAAGAAACAGTCTTCAGGAATATGACATAATACAAAAGGATGAATGAAATATTTTGTATGTAGGCATAAATAATTTAATATGTAACACATGTTCAGCACTGCAGAAAAGGTCTCCAAAGCTCAGTAGGTGTCAAAATATGTTCTGGGAGGTATAAGCAGAGTCAAATCTGTATGACATGTAAAGAAATAGTTTTGCTCCACTCAGTGTTGGTAAGACCTCTTTTGGTAGGCTATGCAGTAGCAGAGAAACTCTAGACAACTGTGAAAGTAGTATAAAAATCTAGAAAATATGACCCATAAAAGATCAGATTAATTGGGGTTGTTCAGATGGACAGAAATAGATTGAGAACATGTCATTAACTGACAATTGGTTGTCCTTTATCAGCCAGCATAATTATGATAATTAATTTACAATAGCTAAAAAATTGCTGAATGGTTCTATAATGAGAAATGTTCTCAAGAACATAGAGGCTCACAAGACAGATGGGGTGAATTTTGTTGGAGACAGGTGGTAACAAAAGTATTATGGGATATATCATCTCAAATGTTACAGCAATGTTACTCATGCTATTTATTTTTGGTTGACAAAAACTGAAATTATAAGTCTGCAGATGTGGGTTTATTATATGCCTAACTCTAAATGAATTTCAGAGTTAGAACAAAAGTATGTGCCAAGAAAAAGAGGCAGAGGTGTGTGTTGAGTTCTTTCCTCTTTCTTAAGGACTGTACTGTTGACTTTGTACAGCCTAAAGTAACCTTAACATCTAAGAGCAGAGGTTTTTTGTAGGCCTTCAAAGAAGAATGAAATATATATTCTCACAAAGAAAATATTCCATAAGCATCCCTTTTCCTAATGAGGCCTTATTTTAAAGCATAAAAAGCAGGACTGTAGTAAAGGAGTGTTTTCAGACTTACAATTTAATAAGAGATATTACAAAAGCGTAGAGAAAATTAACTTTGGTACAGATAGCACATGTATCCTGATTTATCTATAGCAAAGTAACATGAATAGTCTAATAAAGTCAGGTTTATGGCTTATGTATTCATGAGTATAGTTTGTTCTTTCAATCTGCATCACGAAGAGAAAGAGGAAAAAAACTAAATCTTCTTCTCAGTATAGGATAAATAATTTAGAAAGAAATATTATAAGCTGGTAGATTGTCTGGTAACCACAAACCTGTCTGGAGAAGAAATAATTAAAATAATATTTTCTTGAGGGTGCAATTTTTGCAATGATAAACACCTACCAAATAAACTGAAATCAAAAGACAAGGAAATCAGCCAGCCTTTAAGCCTTTTTCTTCTCTACTTCTCCTCAAACTGCAGTGCTATATAACTAAAATGGTGTGGCAGATTTACAGAGAGCAATTCAGTTACTGTATCTAGTGCTTTCTCACACAGAAATGTCCAGTAATACCATTATCTTTAATTAATTAATGTTTGCAATTTGCCTGAGGGATTTATGGGAATCACTTCACGTTGGCTTTAGAAAAAAATACTTTCTCACTTGAAATATGAAGTCATTGAAATATAGTACATCTGCTCAGGACAAAATTAAAATCAAGTATTTTAGTCCTTTGAAACTGAATGGATAGGGCAAAATGAGGAAAGCTCTTGGCTGAAGCACTATAGTTAATCTCTGTATTTTGCACAACATACTGCATGGAACTTTGTTAGGAATTCAATGCAGGTCAGCAGTAAGTCTCTTGAACTAAGTCTCTTGACTTAAATGTAGTCAGAATTTAATCCTAACTTTTACAATAGATCCAGAGAACTATTTTAGTCCCAAACATGCAATCTCTGTTTGACTTTCAAGAGTTACTGCATTTTCTTGATAAGCTAAAGGGAAAATCACAAGACCAGGTAACTGCTTCTTAGGCAGTTCTTTGTTAAAGGTTTGCGGGGAATTAACTGTACCAGAGGATCATCCAAAATAAAGGAAAGAATCGAAGGAATAAGTGACTTGAAGTTCCCAAAAGCGGTGATCTGTCTCTGAAGAAGATTAAGTGTGAGAAATTTTTCAGAGACTAAACACAGAATCTCAAATTATTCTCACATGTTCAATTTTAAATCTTTCAGTTTTTACCCTCTAATGGAAATGGATTAAAAGATTGTTACTCTGAACTGTGTAAGTTTGCCAAATGCCTTATACAAAATCTTTAAACAAACACTATATTCAAAGCATTGTGATACTTTAACTCAAACTTAACTCTAAAAACGATGGGAAAGAGGAGAAAGGTCTTTATTCAGACTCACACTTCCAATTCATTTCCACTGCCAAAGCAGATTCAACCCTAGTATTCCACTCTGATGGTGCTTACACAAAGACATGTACACAATCTACTTGGGTCTATATTTATACAAGCAAACCAAATGTGACCTAGCTGCCTCCTCCAAAATGCATGACATGCCATTACAGAAGCAATAAACACAGGTTAATTTTTTTTCCCCCCAGAATGTTCTTACAGCAGTATAAAAGAAACACACTAAACTTTCCCATGAATGTCTTGAGACCAGTAGAAACTGTTAACACCACTCCATTGTGGCCTTCACTACCTGAAAACATTAAAATTCTATCAAAAGCTCAGAGTAGACAATCAGTGCCAAGTAAAATGACATAAAAAGGTGTTACTAGTGCTAAACAACAACAAAAAATCCTGTTTTTCTGAGGCAATATAAAGAGGGATGTCGTTAAATAATAACAGCATTTGTTGCAAATAACTGCTGTGAAAATATTAGATTTCAGTGAAGTAAAAGAGTAACTGTGCATGAAAACCATAGAAACTTTGGTTCCAAGCCAGATTCAGTGGGGACTAAGTTTGCTACAGCTTGGAGTTCAACATATGTCAAAATCACATTGTAATTTCAATTCCAGTTGAAGAAAAATAATACATTAATTTCATATACATCCTTTAATTGATTATGCCCATGATTAGTTAGACATGATAGATCCAAAATGACATCTGTTGTTCAGAGTACATGAATAACATCAAAGTCACAAACTATGGACTCTGGAGATATGTAAGGATGATAAACAATTTTTTTTGTTCAACCCTTGCTCATTTCTTCCTTGGAAAAAAAGCCAGCAGAACTTCCCCACCCTCATCTAGGGGAAATCATCACATTCACTTTGAAAGATATTTTGATACTTCTCATTTTTCACTTTCACGCAGCAAGGCTTCTGGGCTTCACAGAGCTTTATTGCAGAGAGAGGTGTTGGGAAAGCTGTAAACAAAGAAAATTGTAAGACATGAAACCTTAAACTTGGAGGAAGTTTACTCCTAGAAAGCATCATTAAACTGCATAAACAATACAGTAGTCTCCAGCACACAAATAAGTCAGAAAATCCCATGGAAATGTTGTGTACTTCAAGACACTGGAGTGATTTTGACCCAGTTCTCCTTTTCCAGGAACACCATTTTGCCTTAGGATCACAGTCTGGCAAACCTTTACTCAGCATACATGTGTATTTGAATGTATATGTATGAATATATTTGGCATTCCCATGTGTTCAGGGCAGCTCTGGTTTAAGCAGACTTTTTTAGGCAAGAATCTCAAATGCTTTATAGCTATCATTCCAGAGTCATGCTACCCTTGAAGCATACTTTGGACTTAAGGAAGTGAATTGCCAACAGAACAGACGTCCTTATCTCTTCAGGCCAGAAGAGCTGTGCACACTACACTCTGGAGTCATCAGGAACTGGGACAAGGTACCCTTGATGCTGTTCTAAATTGTGAGCAGATCAGAATTTGTCCTGCAGCAGCCATGAGTGGTATAAAACAAGCACACAAAGACCCTGTTCTCATCTTTGTGGGATGCTCTGCTCTCTTTCCAGAGCACAGAAATTACACATAGCACTAGTGAATAACTTCTTGTCATCTCTATAGTAACTACTGACAGTGGCTACTTGCTGCAGACATTTTTCTGCAAATGTAATTCCACATTTGTCAGTTGAAGGCATCCGTATTAATAAATTGGAAGCCGTAATTTTTTTTGGTCAGATGGAAACAGAATAAATCTTCAAAGGAAATACCTTCTCTAATCATTTACAAAGACAAGTTGTGGAAGCAGATGCTTTGCACTTCATACACTGCTCTAGTTACCGACACTTTCTTCACTGTTAACTTCTTTGCTAATGAAGGCTTTTTTGTGCTTTCTTTGGCAGAACAAATCTACCCCTAGCAGCAGTTTCAGTCTTCATCTCAGAGAAACCTTGTCATAACAAAGCTTCTTTTGATGGAAGTGCAATTAATTAACACAAGATTATGTATGAAAGTTTTCCATGTGAAAACTCATCTGTCTGACTGTGGTAGATCCCACTGCTTTGGCATCACTCTTTGGCAAGTTTTAAGCTGGTTTGGAGAGCAAGCATTGGTCATTACTTATATGACCAATTAGTTTACAGTAGAGAAAAATGTTGACTTGTACCTTCAGTCACGATACATTCAGACAAAACACTGGTCTGGACACCTGGCATGTGCAGGCAGTTTGGAAGCAATCATTAAAGAATTATATTTCCAAGGTGATTAGAGACTCACAACACAAACAGAAGGTGGCCTGGAAATTAATTTCCCCTCCCCTGAAGCAATGGCATGCATTGTTTTTTTCACAATTAGCTTTCAGTTAGTGAGGTGTGCACTGCCCAGTACCAAGGACACAGCAGGCTGGGTACATGTCAGATCAATGGTACTCTGATAAAAAAACCTCAAAAATTTCCTTTCCTTAGATATAAGAAAGTAAAAGTGCCAATTTATGTATCAAAAAATCATTGTGCATCAGACTATAAAGGAAGATAATTTTGCATATATGTAAAAGCTCAACAGTACATAGCTGGTTTTCCTTGAGCTCTGTCAAGTTACTGAACAGAGCCAGATTTAAGGGTGTGTGAAGTAAACAGCAAATTGGAGTAATAGAGGTAAAGCAAATTTGGAAGTGGTGAGAGTCCAAAATTATCCACTTTTACCTGGTAAAGTTGAAACAAAGAGGTGTACAGATTTGAATCACAGATTCATAGAATCACCATGTTGGAAAAGACCCACCGGATCATCGAGTCCAACCATACCTATCAAACACTAAACTATGACTCTCAGCACGTCATCCAACTGTCCCAAAACCCCTCAAGGGAAGGTGACAAAATCCCCTCTGTGGGCAGCCTGTTCCAGTGACAATGACCCTTTCTGTGAAATCTTTTCCTAATGTCCAGCATAAATATCCCCTGGTGGAGCTTGAGGACATTCCATTTCATCCTGTCCCCCTAAGGAATTTATGACATTGTCCAAAATTTGGAAGAGATCTCATACTAACGTAACACAGCCCGGGCCCAGTGATCAGACATCTGTGACTATTGTGACATTAGTGCCATCTGTAATGTCTGTGACAACAGTGATATTAGTTTAATGTGTGACATCTGTGACTATTGTGACATCAGTGACATCTATGTCCTCTGTGACTTTTGTGACATGAATTTCATCTGTGAGGTCTTTTACAATTGTGACATCAGTGTCACCTGTAACACCTGTGATTATTTTGACACCAGTGTAACCTGTGAAGTTTGTGATGATTATGACATCATTGACATTTGTGAAGGCTGTGGCATCTCTGACTATTGTGACAGCAGTGACATCAGTGATATCTGTGACATCAGTGTCATCTGTGACATCTATGATGATTGTGACATCAGTGATATAGGTAACCACTCCGGCATCAGGGACAACTTTGACATCAGACACATCTGTTTTGTCATTGGCTATTGTGACATCACTGACATCTGTGACAATTGTGACATCAGTGACATCTATGTCAGGTGTGATCGATTGTGAAATGACTGTAGTCTGTGACATTTGTGACTGTTGTGAGATAAGTGACACCTATGTCCTCTGTGACTTTTGTGACATCAGTTAAACCCATGAGGTCTGTGATGTTAGTGACTGTGACATCAGTGATAGTTTGACATCTCTGAAGATTGTGACATATGGGAAATTGTTGATGCCTTTAACTACTGAGACATCAGTGAGACACCTGCAAGGTCTGTGACTATCATGACATCAGAGACATCCGTGAAATCTGTGACATCTTTCAGTATTTTGACTTCAGTGATATTTGTGATGAATGTGGCATCTGTGAATATTGTAACATCAGTGACATTGTGACATCTGAGGCTATTGTGACATCAGTGACATTCGGAAGGTCTGCAACTATATTAACATCAGTGACATGTCTGTCATCTGCAACTTTTTTGACATTAGTGACATCTGTGATGTCTGTTACTATTGTGACATCAGTGTCATTTGTTACATCTTTGACTATTGTGACATCAGTGTCATCTGTGACATCAGTGATATCAGCTACTATTTTGACACCAGTGATATTTGTCAAGTCTGTGATGATTTTGACATTAATGAAATTTCTGACATCTTTTACCATTGTGACATCTGTCATATCTGGTACTATTGTGTCATGAGTGACAGCTCTCATGCCTGTGACTATTCTGACATCAGTGACATATATATTGTCTGTGACAATTTGGACATCAATGACATTTGTGATGACTGTTGTGTCAGTGATGATTGTGACATCAGAGACCTCTATTTTGTTATTTACTATTGTGACATCACTGACATCTGTGACATCCATGATGCTTGTGACAGTAGTGACATTTGTGACATTGTGATATCTGTGAAGATTTCCACATCAGTGACATCTGTGACCTCTATGATGTTAGTAGTGACTGGGACTTCAGTGATATTTGTGCAGTCTCTGACATCAATGACATCAGTGACATCTGTGAAATCTGTGACATATGTGAATATTGTGACATCAGTGATATTTGTGATGTTTGTGGTATCTGTGAATATTTTGACATTAGTGACTTCTTGGATTTGTGTGAGTATTGTGACATCAGTGACATTTGTAACTTCTGTGAATATTTTGACATTAATGTCTTCTGTGATGTCTGTGATTACTGTGACATCATTGTCATTTGTTATGTCTTTAACTATTGTGACATCAGTTACGTCTGTGACATCTGTGATGTCAGTGACTATTGTGAAATCAGCGACATGTGTGAAGCCTGTAAAATTGTTTACGTCTTTTACCATTGTGACATCAGTGACATTTGTGACATCTGTTAATATTGTGAAATCATTGATACCTGTCACGCTTGTGACTATTGTGACATCACTGATATCTGTCAAAGCCTTGACATCTGTGACTATTTTGACATCAGTGTCATCTGTAACATGTGTGACGATTGTGACATTAGTGTAGTCTGTGACGTTTGTGACTATTGTGATGTCAGTGACATTTGTAATGTCTGTGGCATCTGTGACAATTGTGATATCAGTTGTATCTCACACCTGTTACTATTCTGACATCACTGACATCTGTGAAATCTGACATCTGTAACTATTGTTACATCAGTTACACCTGTCACACCTGTTACTATTTTGACATCAGTGACATCTTTAAAATCTGTGATATCTTTGACTATTGTGACATCAGTGACATCTATGTCATCTGTAGATATTTTGACATCAGAGACATCAGTGATATCTGTGATTTCTCTATTTTGACATCAGTGACATTTGTGACATCTTTCACTACTGTGACACCACTGACATTTGTGACATCTGTGACTATCAGTTATATTATGTCATCTGTAAATATTGTGACATCAGTCACATCTGTGATGTCCATGACTATTAGTGACATTTGTGACATCTGTTGCAATTATGACACCACTGACATTTTTGACATCCGTTATGATTGTGACATCAGTGACATGTATATTACCTGTGGTGCCTTTGATGATTGTGACATCAGTGGCATCTGTGATATCTGTTACTATTGTGACATCAGTGACAATTTTGACATCTCTTACTATTATTACATCAGTGAAATCTGTGACGTCTGTGATGATTTTGACAATTGTGGTATCAGTGACATGTGACAACTGTAATTATTGTGACATCAGTGTCATTTCTTACATCTTGTGTATATTATGTGAACAACGATATCTGTCACATATGTGATGATTGTGACATCAGTGACATCTGTGAAATCCCTGACATCTTTGACTCTTGTGACATCACTGACATTCCAATGTTAAAATGTTTTAAGAGTATAGAAGGGTTCTCTGAAAGATACTTGAATTTAAATCAGCATATAAAGTAGCTAGATTCAATGTTGCCAATTCTGAATTGAGGTTTATTAGCTTTATGATTAAATAGGCAATAATGAGAAATAAATCAGCTGGGGAAAATATTAAGTCCCACCCACATGTTACTCTGAAGATCAACACAGAGCTGAATTTAATTTTCTAGAAAATATCCCTAGAGGTGAGGCCAGTGTCAGAAGCAGCATTGGAAACTACATATTTTAAGAAAATGTTAGCTCTTACTGGTAAGATATAGGTTTTTGATTTTATGTAGTAGATTTTCCCTATCAGAAAGCTATAGTTAACAATTCCAGTCAGAGGGGTAAAAAAACCTTTTTGCAAAAAGCATATGCTTCAGACAAATTTGAAGTCAGGAGGTCAAAAGCCTTTAATAATTCCTGCTTGTTTTCACTTCTCGCAGAAAAATAGAACAATTACTGTCATGAATAACCTCTTTCTTTGAATGAATACTCTCGGCTTTTCTCCCCACCCTAGTTCTTTATTGGTAATTAGGCATCCAGCTTCACTTTTGAGAAAGCACCATCTTTACATTCAGGTACCAACCACCTTCAATTTCTTTCTCTTACCATCTTTGGGAAGCAAGAGGCAATCACTCAACACATAATAAAAGAAAGCAGGATGTTGTGCTATACTGTTAAAAAAACCAAAAGTTCAAGCTTAAAAATCCCCAATGAGTAGAAAAAGCAGAAGATATGAAAGCTTTTTGACAGGCCAGCAAGGGAAATGAATGCTCTGGGACATCCCTTTCTAAATGCTTCAATTAGAAACCATTGCTCACCTCAGGAGCCAGAGGTATTTTGAGTCCAACTGTGAATGCAAATGTGAAAGGCAAATTACTCTTGTACCGACCAAAGGACCATCCATGGAGCAGTAACTAATTAACAATTCTGGCAGTATTCAAGGCAGTTTGAATATGAACTAAGAGAAGATAATTTAAATTAGCTGTGTTTGGGTTTGAGTCCATCAGTAATTCAATGTCAGCACAGTTCTGCTTAAGAGATTTTAAACAGTGCAATTGCTAGGCTCAGAAAGCACTCAGTCCAAAGCTGTCTCAGATGAAATCAGTACAAAGCAATTTTACACATTAATAATGTGGCAGTTCACATGTTAATTTTGTTTGCAAAATGGAAAATTTTTTGAAGAATTTCACAGATGATAAATCTCACTTTATCTCTGTGAGCTGGAGGAAAGTCTAATGTTGCATTTAGGATTATCTCACGTCTCTGGCTTTTTAAATAATAGCAGTAAGAGGCACTTTTAAGCAATGCCTGGAAAATTACTTCCATATAATGCTCTTGCTGCCTGCACCCTGGAAAAAATGTTTCTTTGGCACTGTCCTTCACCACTTTCTTTAGAGGGGTTAAGTTGGGGAAATCACTGTGTGCCCATACTGAAATTTTCCTATTTTTCTTCCTTAGTTCTGAGGAACCCATAGCACAGAAGGGGCATACTGCAAATAAAGCCACTGCTGGGTGACTTCAAGACGTATGTGTCTTCAGCAGCTGTTTCACTGCTGGAGTTAACTGGTGTTTACTAGTTTCTCAGGACATTTGTACCTACAGACAGTTTTCTTACTGTTAACAGTGTTTAAGATAGAGAACAGCCAACAGAAGGGGAGCATGTTAACAGTCAGCATTTGGAGACACTGAAGAACAGAGAATTTTAAGATTCAAGGCAAGAAAACACTTCTCTAGAGGAGTACATTAAAGCCTGGGATTATTTTCAAGTGATAGAGGAGATCCAGCAGAACAGAAGACAGGTAAGACACATAAAATTAGAACTATAGATTAGAAAACCAGAGGTGATGTGGGATGAAGAATGTTTCTCACCATCTTCTGAAGAACACATAGGATCCATGTACAACATAGCTCTCTTGATCCACACAAGAGCAAGAAACTGAAATAGTAACTGCCTGAGCAATATCTTCCCTGCCAGTGCATATGGACATAATCAAAGAAGTTCTGCTTATCTACTCTGGCAAATGAATGGGTTCATTAAAGTATCAATAATGAAAGCCTTTCTGTTACATAATGCTACTTACAGTGACCCTGCAGCTGCTTAAAATACCAGGAAATAGAGATTCTCTGATAAATAACCACTGCTGCTTGTCAACTGCTAACAATATCTCCATGAATATGAAGTCAAATTGGTCAGACCACAGCAAATTCAGCACTTAGTTGTATCAATCCCATCCAAAACATTTGGAAGTAAACAGAGGTGAATATTCTGACAAATGCCTGAGAGCATAAGAATCTTCTCCATTTCTGGGCCCTCCCTGTGCTGTTTCTGAATAAAAAACTTTACCTAACAAGAAACCAGAGGACTGGATCATAGAATGGCAAGATGGTCAGCAGGGGGATAAACCCCTTCCCACTGTAGAAGAGGATCAGGTTCTTGACCACCTGAAAGACCTGAATGTATGCAAATCTATGGGACCTGATGAGATACATCCCAGAATGCTGAGGGATTGGCTGATGTGGTAGCCAAGCCACTCTCCAAGATATTTGAAAGGTCATGGCAATCAGGAGAAGTCCCTGGTGACTGGAAGAAGGGAAATATTGTGCCCAGTGTGAGAACTGGTTGATGGGTTTTGCTGCAGCTGGTTTGTGTGCTTTTGTAATATGGATCTGTCTCCAGTCAAGAGATGTTGTGTGGACAATCTTCAGACATAATTGGATAACCTAAATGAATATTCTTTGAGAACTTACACCATTCTTTGTCTGAAACTAGTATGCAAATCCTGGCCAGCTTAAGGAAGGAAGTGATTGTAACAGGAATTCAGCTTGTTTTAATGAGGCAGACTTGAAGTCATCAAGAGGAGACAATGAGGAAGGAGATAAGATAAAGAGTATCAGAGACACAAAGGAACTGCGACAGAGGATGATCTCAAAATCTGTATGAATACACATATTCAACCAATATAAAACTCCTATGACCAGCCTCTGCGGTATGCCTTTTTGAGAAGGGCATCCAATTCAGTGCTGAATTGTAAAATAAAAATATTATTATCTTTGCGTCTAAGACTTTGTCCTTTTTCATATTTTAGTAGTGAAAGAGTGTTTCTCACACCAGTTTTTAAAAGGGTAGAAAAGATGACCCTGGGAACTACCAACCTGTCAGCCTGTGCCAGGGGGGATCATGGAACAGATCCTCCCAGAAGCTCTGCTAAAGCACATGGAGGACAGGGAGGTGATTGATGGCAGCCAGCACAGCTTCACCAGGGGCAAATCCTGTCTGATCAACTTAGTGACTTTCCATGATGGGGTGACCACAGCAGTGGACACCGATGGGCAAACCAACAGATGTGATATACCTAGACTTCTGTACAGACTTTGACATGTCCCTCACAACATCTTCCTCTCTATACCGGAGAGATATGGATTTGATGGGTGGATAGTACAGTGGATAAGAAACTGCTTGGATGGTCCCATTCAGAGAGTAGTGGTCAATGGCTCAAAGTCCAGATGGAAATCCTTGACAAGCGATGTCCCTTGGGATCTATGCTGGGACTGATGTTCTTTAATGTTTTCATCAATGATATTGACAGCAAGATCGAGGGCACCCTCAGCAAGTTTGCAGATGACACCAAGATGAGAGGTGCAGTTGCCATACTGGAAGTATGGGATGTTATCCAGAGGGACCTGGACAGGCTGGAACACCTTCCATACAAGGAGAAGCTGAAAGACTTGGGCTCATTCAACCTGCAGAAAAGGAAGCTCCAGGGGGGGCCACAGAGCAGCTTCCAGTGCTGAAAGAAGGCTATAGAAAAGCTAATGAGGGACATTTTCCAAGGGCATGTAGTGACAGGATGAGGGGTGATGGCTTTGGAATGACTTTAAAACGGAATGGAGAAAATTTAGATTAGACATTACGAAGAAATTCTTCACAATGAGGGTGGTGAGACACTGGAATAGGTTCTCAGGGAAATTGTGGCAACCTCCATCCTGGAAGTGTCCAAGGCCAGGTTCGATGGTGCGGTAAGCAGCCTGGTCTCATGGGAGGTGTCCCTGCCCATGGCAGGGGGTTGGAACTATATGATCTTTAAGATCCCTTCCAACCCAAACCATTCTATGATTTTAAACTGTCACATTAAACCATTGAGATTCTGACAGGTGTCTAAAGAGGCCCTTATATTTAGTCATGAGATTAAAAGTCTCAGACCTGGTAAACAGTTTATGACTAAGGGATTATGTATTTGTGCTTCCATGTATTTTTGTCACAAATGAGAATCCAGTTACCCATGAGAGTCTCCGTAGAGACTGGTACTCTCATGGTTAATATGTGTGGTTCCCAAACATACATCAGCAGCTGCTTGCATCAAAGACCCTGAGAGACAATGCTGGAGGCAGAAAGTAGTTTAGCTCTAGTGACAGATTAAAACAACTTCAGGATTCCATTGATAAATACACTGCTATGTTAGTACTTAAACACCTGCAACCAGTGAATAATTAGATATAAAGCAGGTAATATTGAAAACTTGAGTTAGTAGTTTTTCTCCCAGATAAACATCTGACAGGGTCAGAGATGCAGTTCTTAACAAGACATTTCTCTTGGTGGAGGAAGAGGGGTCCAGGTCCATCAACCTCTCCATCAGGTAAGGTGATCATTTCTTCTTCTCCAGAAAAAAAGAGGTTTTGAATATCAGTTTTATACCTTCTGAAAACCTCTTGGTGCCTCTTGGTGAAGTGGGGGCTGAGTCAATTAATAAATGTTGACGTCCCTTGTCGAAGCTGCTTGCATTGTCAAAAGCAGAGATTTGGCTGTTCCCCCTGCCTTCAAGGTGAGGAGCTCAGCTTTTGACAAGGACATCTCACTAGATCAGGCTGCCCAAGCCCCATCCAACCTGGCCTTGAACACCTCCAGGGATGGGGCAGCCACAGCTTCCCTGGGCAACCTGGGCCAGGGCCTCACCACTGTCATGGTGGAAAAATTCTTCGTAATGTCTAATCTAAATCTGCCCCTCCCCAGTTTATAATAATTCCCCCTCACCCTGTCACCACAAGCCTTTAAGAATTTAAAAGACATCTTTTTACTGAACACTGTTTCTGAATTAAATTTTATATTTTTATTTGGATTTGAATTTTTTCTCCCAAAAAATTCAAGACCATTAATCTCACAAGGTTCTTAATGAACATTATGTTTTGGAAATCTACTTTTGGCCAAGTAAACTGCAACCCTCTATAAATAAAAATGCTTTATTATTTGGAAATTATTTTCCAGTTGTTTTATTCTTCAAATTCCTATATACTCAACAATTAATAGACATTATTCTTGCATGTGTAAAAGAACATAACACATGTATTCTTTTACATGGAGACACCATTATAAAAAAGAAGTATTATATGTCACCAGACTTATAGCCAGATGCATACTAAGTCCTTTCAGCCCTAACCACTAGACTATGAAAGTATTCTGTCATAGTGTTGGTTCCACCTAATAAAACCCTGCTCCAGAAGTGCTGTTTNGTTAATTTACTTTGTGCCCAAGTAGACAAAATTGAAAATTTAATCAATACAAAAAAAAAAACTTGTTT
>WAAB01010736.1:0-16653 GCA_013389865.1 Piaya cayana
GCAGGAGGCCAGATTTGACTGACCAGGCAGATTTTGTGCTCTGTTCTCCTCTAGATGTTTTCTGGCATGACTCTGTGCAATATAAATACTTTTTTTTTCCCCCAAAGTCATGACCCTGCTCATCTCTCAACCACATTTTTGCACCTGTATAACTCTCACTGTAAGCTGAGCTTTCCTTTCTTTACTCCAGAGATCACAGTGAAGATCACTGTTTAAAATAGCTCCAATTACTAAAGACAAAAGAATTTATTAGAGCTGGAGTGCAGAGGGTATATTTGGGGAATTCTATGAGTTCTATGTCCCTTTCTGATAATCATCCTCTGAGTGATTTGGGTTAAACCAAGCAAATAAATGGTCTATGACTCAGTTTCTTTTTCTCTACAGCTGCGATAAGGACAGCTCTGCAGTGTTAAGATTATTTTCAGATAAGAGAGGTTCCACAGATGGAGAAAGCAGTATAAAATGTCATTATTATTACCATGACTCATTCAAAGAATAGGAAGAATCTTTTGTAAAACTTGTCCATCTCTTTGCTGTTATACGAAGGAAGAAATAATAGTAAATTTTGCCTGGAGAAAATCTTTCTGGATCTTTGCTTTCACCCTTTCTTCCTTTGAACAAAATAGTTTGGCTTTTATAAATTTGTAGGGCCCTATTTTCCGGTGCTTTGCCAGAGCAAACTTTCTTGTCACAGACCACAGGGAGAAAAGCAGGGTGGCAGCTGTGAGCCCAGCAGCTCTCTGCTTACCCAGGCCAGGGAGAGGATCCCCTTACTGCAGGGACACATCAGGATCAAACTCAGTTCTTAGATCACCTAGAAACAGCTCTTTTCAAGAGCACCCAAAGTGATTTAGGAACATTTCAGGAAAAGCCACTAATCATGGTATATTGAAGGTGAGCTGGAAAAAAAAATCTCACTGCAGTCTTCTTGAAAACTGGAGGAGAGATTAAAAAGCCAAAGAGAATTGTGTGGGGCTTACCTTCCTATCAGATGGGTAACAAGGAATATTCCCAAATGAGGGAGGGCTCATCGGTGCTGACCGGAGGAGGACGGCCTCTGGAGCTGCTTGGGTACGTTGGTGCTCGAGAGAAAGAAACACTCCCCTGTGAGAACAGCTTTGAGAGAGGAACTAGCTGTGAATCTCATCCTGAGCACTGCTCCTCTTCCCAGCTGAGACCCAGTCTGGGCTGGGATTGGGGCTGCGGTGATGAAGCAGCCAGAGCAACACCTGCTCCTGCAAGCCCACCTGGGCTAAAGAGGGTGTGGTTTTAACATTCCTTATCTTAGAATCATAGAATCATAGAAGCACCAGGTTGGAAAAGACCCATCGGATCATCGAGTCCAACCATTCCTATCTGGCAATATCCCTTCCTCCACTAGAAGACAGCAGGTTTTTTATCTCTTTTCTTTGATTCTTTAAAGCATTACATATCCTTCTAAATTCTTTCCCTGTTGGCTGCAACAAAGAATTAAGAAAACACAGAACTTCAGGCATGGAAGCAGGTATATCAAAATTTGTGAAATCACTTCAGCGTTTAGCATCGTATGTGTGCTTATCTCTCTGCGGGATTTTGTCCTGCTTACATAATTAACGATTGTGTGAAGATTATTCAAGCTCTGACATACGATTATAATAGCTACGGGAGCTTTCTTAGAGTCTTTATTTTTCCAGTACCAGAAAGACTATGGTACTCAAGAATTTCTCCAGCAGATTGGTCTGCCTTTCTCAAGGCATAAACAACGCCTCTACTTTCCAGGCTCATTTAAGTTGGATTTGGTGTGCCGTGAGTCTAAATCTCACACCAAAATTGAATCAATCTTTAGTCGGTTTCAAAATGTGCTAAATTGTTCAGATATTCCAAAACTCTTCGGGCTTCTGAGTGAAACTCTACAATTATTTAATAAAGCAGGTAGGATTTACCACACCAGTAGTGGTAAGCACTTTTTACTTTCCTCAAGACAGATTAGAGTTGACTGTATACTTTTTTTTGCTACAACTGCACAAGTTTACAAGTCGCAATTGAATTACCAAGCTGAGGAAAAGAAAGATTATTCCTGTGGGTGCAATGCAGGTTGCAGACTTGTTTTCTTTTAAAGAAGGGTTTAAAGAATTAGCAATAAATGTTATCAACTGCGGCTAGAAAATGATGCTGACTTATTACTTTCTGGGGACCCCGAGGGGCATCATGAAAACCAAATTCCTTAGCTGAGCTTTCCAGAAGAAAACAGAAAAAAAAAAAATCTAACAATGCTTTTGAACACCTTTAACTCAGATTTACTGTAAAGACTAAGCTTATAGGTGTCCCTAGCTTGCCCCTAAAGTTGCACAACTCTACAGTGCTTAAACGGTTACTGATTTATTTACTGCTTAAATAAAATGTTCCCATTGTCACTGACAATGTATGAGATGAGGATGTTTCTATTGACAATCACCATAACAGGGGAAGGCAGAGAGCGCTCTCTCCTTCAGTGGAAACCTCCAGCAAATCGTGTGCTCTCACAGCAGAGAGGAGCACCGGGAAAGGCTGTAACTGTGTTTCATACCGCACTGAGGTGAATGCTCCGCTGATTTGGACAGACGTCACTTCTCTGAAGACTTTCCCCTTGTTACCACCAAAAAAACCCAGCAGCTTTCAGGGTATATTTGAGGTCTGGAAGAAAACTGGCGCAAACATTAACCTGCCTCTTCCATGGATCAGTTGGATGGCCCTAACTTCAGGTGGTGTGACGATGTTCTAAGCACAGAGATGTTTCATAAAAGGATTTTTGGATATTACTTTAGGATTCTTTTCAGGGGTTTCTTTCTTGCATCAGAAGGAGAACAATACTGTGAGCCTTCTTTCTTTTTTTTTCTCTATGAAAGGTACTTGCAACTGCTGAGCAGTCTGTCATTTTAAGACTATTTGACTATGTGCTCAGTAAAATTTCTCATCTCAACTTGAGTTTTTGACAAATCATCAGAGCTGAGAAATGCTTACAGTTCTTATCTTGCATGTTATCATTACTGGAAACCCCATTTAAGCCAACTCCAAGTCTTAGCCAGAACTGACACTGACAGAACGAAAAAAAAAGAAAAACCTGCACAGTGTTTTCTAGCAGTTATATGTGCATAATATTCAATGCAACTTACACAAATTGAGGTCTTGGATTGCAGCCTGCAAGTCAGAATTTTAAACACAACATATTTTCTGTTTCTAACACTGTTATTCGATCAAAGTTATGTACACTCAGCTGTCCGTCAGAGACCTAAGGAAAAGTGTCTTCAAAACCCACTCAGTTTAGTAATTCCTGTACAAAAAGTACTTGGCAGCTGAACCATACCTAGTGAATCAGTTTACAACAGACTAAACCTAGACTATCTTACTTAAACCTGTATTGAGTTCAAGTCAGCTAAGATAGATGGTCTTGGAGTTATCTTCTTCAGAAAGCTTTATTTATTTTTTTTGTAGGAATCCATTTAATCTGTCCACAAATGCTAGAAGAGGATGCCACTGCAGAATTCATTTCTCTTTTACAGCTGTGACTGCCTTAACAGTGGTTCAGATATTCATTCTTCAAGTTTTTCCATTATTTCGGTCATATTTTTGAATTCTAGACATGAACCAGAGCTTATTTCTCCCATAAACATGAGAGATGAGGTGTCTTTAAACAGCCTCATGTACATCAGGTTATCTTCTCCCTATCTAGCTAGAAATCTGTATTGCATGGGGTAGTTCTACCTGTCCGCTGATGGCTACAAGTGGCAATTGCCAGGCCTGGAGTTGAATGCCTTGTTAAGCAGCAGGTTAGAGTCTTTCTTCAGTCCCTATAGAGGCTTCTGGTTGTCTTATTTTAAAAAAATAAAAGAAAAACAAAAAAAAAATTATGCAAAATGTGTAGTGGTTGGTTAACTGAGCTAACAAACGCCTGTACCAATAACTGCTGAACTAAGCCAAGATGTTTATCAATATTTCAATAATTATATTGGTTATAATATCAATGTTTTTGTTTGGCCACAAGTCCACAGAGAGTAAAAGTACACAGGGAGTGTGATGTCCGGCATGCAAAGGGTGAAGGGACAAATGTCATAGAAATCATAGAATCATAGAATAACCAGGTTGGAAGAGACCCACCAGATCATCGAGTCCAACCATTCCCATCAAAAACTGAGGTCCCTCTACCAAAGCTTTGCAAGGGCAGCTAATGCTTCTTAGCCAGACACTAAGACACTTCTGAGCACCTGGCAAGACAATTAGAACTCAAATCTTAAACAAATAGAGTAGACTGGCCACCAAAATCATATTAGGATGGTGAGGGCGGAGGTGGAGTCAGGCTGCAGGCACAAAAAGTGATTTTTATGTGAAACCTGGACCCCTTCTTCTACAGCCTGACCTTGAAGTGTCAAAGGTCTTCCTGAAAAATCTCACTGAACTCAAATACTAATATGAGCCTCTAGTGAAATCTTCAAGCCAAGCGTGCTTAATGCCAGCTGGGTTTTCTCAACAGGGGAAAGCTGCAGTGTTTGATCCTCCCTGAAGATGAAAACAGCATTCCCTATGGCATCAAAGATAGATTCTGAAATAAATAAAAAAGTTTATGAAATCTTTGCGCAGACCTCTCAGGAGACAGTTTTGTATGCTTTAGCAAATCAATTATCAGGATGAAAGAAAAGGGAAAACCTTTGCTTTCTGCTATAAATAAATAAAGATATTTGGAAATATATTAATAGGAAAAAATCTGAGCAAACTTCCAAAATCGTGTCATTTTTACCCAAATGAAAATCTGGTGACAAAAATCATTTTAGAGCAGCATAATGTTTTCTTTTCAAACACTTATTTCAAAAGTTCAAACGGTTCATTCCAGCTTTATATCTTTCCCTTTTCTATTTGAACCAATGTAATCTTTCAAGCAAGGAGTGAGTTTAAAATTAAATACTGAAGCTTTCTGATCCAAAACAATTTTCTCCTTCTATTTGAAAAAAAAAAAATTCTTCTAATGCATCTGCTTTTTTCAAAACAGTCATTGATTTCAAATGGCATTTCCTGGTAGGGAATTCATAGAAACATAGAATCACCAGGTTGGAAGAGACCCACCGGATCATCGAGTCCAACCATTCCCATCAATCACTAACCCATGTCCCTCAGCACCTCGTCCACCCATCCCTTAAAACCCTCCAGGGAAGGTGGATCAACCACCTCCCTGGGCAGCCTCTAATTGTTTCATATATTGTAAAATTTTAGATTGGAGAATTTTCCATGCTGGTCAGGTCTACCAGGGTGCTTGAGAGGCTCTAGAGAGGCTATATGGAGCCCTGATCCTCTTGGAAAATGCTCCAGCACCAGTGTTAACCTTCCTCTTGTGGAAATACATCCCATTATACCTGCCGTATCAGCACTGCCAGGTGAGGCTGAGCCCAGTGGTTGTTTCTACTACTGCACAGAATAATGAGTTGTTAGACAGTTGTACTGAGCTTCTGAGCTGTTTTCAAGGTACATGGGATAGATGCCAGAATCAATTTTGCTCCTTTATGTTTAGTTGCGTAGTGGAGCACAGATGTATCCTTATTTTCATTTGCTTTGCTACTTAATTGCATGCCTTCAACTTAAGAGAAATTTAGCCTTGCTATATACTTAGAACTTTTTCTTAAATTTATTCTCAGCGTTAATTTTAAAGACTGCCTTTGTCTGAGAATCCCATATGCTCACTGTAAATAGACCTTCGTTTGCAAAGAAAGGGATAGCATAAAACCCCAAACATTGATGAATCATAGAAACAGCAGGTTGGAAGAGACTGACTGGATCGTCGAGTCCAACCATTCCTATCAAACACTAAACCATGTCCCTCAGCACCTCATCCACCCACATCTTAAACCCCTCCAGGGAAGGTGACTCAACCCCCTCCCTGGGCAGCCTCTGCCAGTGCCCTATGATCCTTTCTGGGAAATTTTTTTTCCTAATGTNAAACTCCAGGACCGCTAACAGCATGTCTGACAGTCATAACTCTGCTCTAAGGTTTCTGCAGAGGCTCCCAACACTTGGGTCAACACAGCCCCTCAATCTGCAGGCAGGTCTGGTCTCCTCCACAAACCTCTGGTCACTGCCCAGGAGCCACGGGGATCACCTCCTCTCAGCCTCAGGACCATGCAGCCCATATAAATGACATTAGGGTACATTTTTTCCCCCTGTGTCAGCCCTAATGCAGAAATCTCCATACTCAACTTGTTTTCAAGCGTTTCAATGTTCATACACACCTTTCCCCTTTGCACCGAGCTGCCCCAGGGGTGACAGGCCTGCTTTACAGGAGTAAATCCAGGCACACATGCAAGTCCAGAGATAAAGCTGTTTTATTTGCCAATCTCCAGTGCTCTGCACTACACTTCTACATCTAGTTTCCTCCAGCAGGATTAAAAGTCATCAGATTACAACACGGTGGCCTTAACAGGATGGGTCTGTATCATGCATTGTAGAAAAGTATTATGGAGAACAACTTTAGGCAAGTCACTGAGCTGGATGACAGGTCAAGAATGTATTTCGTTCAGTCAAGTTTTTAATTTTCCTCCCCTCTCCTGCTTGCTTTTTCGCCCCCCCACATCAGATACCAGGGGGAAAAGAAACAAACCCCAAACCTTCCTCCATCCCTATTCAGAAATTAACTTTTCTTTGATCATTTCTGATCACAATTATTTTGGCAGCTAAGCTGAACCACAAGGCAGAAGGAGAAGAAAAAATTAAAAAAGGGAAGGGGAGGGAGGGACGTGGAGAAGAACCTGTTAGAAATTATGCAACTGCCTTTTTCCCTTCCCCCAGACTGTGAAGATTAAAATAGTGATTGTTCCATCAAATGCCTTAGATCCCAAGTTCCACTAAACAGACTACTCAAGCCACATTTCCATTATTCTCATCATCACTTATATAACGGTGACTGATTTTATCACTATTTTTGTATGCATTCCCCTTGGTCCTCTAGGGTAGGAAATCTTCTCCCCCATTCCTAACCAGCAACAGATAAATAACTTAAGCTCAGTGTCTAAGACAATCTTCTCTCAAAGGAGCCTTTTCTGTCTCGACAGCAACAATGCAAAAAAATATGTTGTTGTGGCATGTGCCAACCAATAAATTCTGTCATAGAGGATCTTCATTTAGTTATATTGAGTCGTTTGGTTAGCATGGTCTTTAGAAGACCAAGAGTTTGAATATTATAAAGAGCTCTTACAATACAAGGGGCGACTGTAATGAATAGCTGAGGCAAAACACGTTACCAACTCAGAAACCCTTCTGAAAGGAGGAGAATGTATATCTGCTGCTCTGCTTCAGCCCATATTTCTTGTTAATGGTCCAGCTTCCCTGTGATTATGACATACAGCTTCTTGCATTTATCTTCTCTATCCTAAAACCTGCTTGTAAAAATACAACACGTGCTGCAGATGTGTTCCTTTGGGGGTTGCAAAAAAAAGGAAAAATTCTTAGGGCATTTAAAACTGCCCTGTTTCACTGCATTCGTCTTTCTAGACGTAGACATCTAAGTAACACAGAAGGGGAAATACAGCAGTATGGTGTTTACTCCAAAACCATCTTTTGTTTTAAAAAAATGTATCAGAAAAAAACCAATTAACCCAGCAAGCTGAACAGGACCAAGCCTCAATACTGGATGAGCTGGCACTCGGGATGGCATCAGTCGTTTGCCAACCCCTGTCTCCATTTTCTCAGTAGTAACACTGAGATTTCAATCCTTACTGTGCCATGACCTGGCCAAAGTAAACTATTAACACCCAGAAAATATTCAAATACTGCTAGTAAATGACATAACGCAAAACAAATACAAAACGTTGCTTAAAAACAAATATGTTTTCCTTCTCTATGCTTCAAATTTAGTTTTTTTTCCTTTTTAAGCAAAGACAAAACTGCTGGTGAAATTTCCAAAGCTACCTCAGTGCCCTTTCCAAAAACACTTCCATTACCCAGATGCTTTTGAACCAGGCTCTTCTTTGGGCTCTGCAGTTATTTCACATACGTAGCCTAAACTCTTCATAGCAAATAGGATTCAAGAGGACAGTGCAGCCTTCTACACTGGGTGAATCTATGAGGCCAGGGTATTCCTGGCTCTACCAAAAACACTTACAACACCTGAGGAGGACAATATAGTTATAATTTTTTCCCCTGGTTTTCATAGAATCATAGAATCACCAGGTTGGAAGAGACCCACAGGATCATCGAGTCCAACCATTCCCACCAACCTCTAAACCATGCCCAACCATTCCCATCAAACTCTAAACCACAGTTTTATAATAAACCATGGAAAAAAATATAAATAAATCACAGGTAAGAAGGTAAAAATACTGATCTCCTTTGTAAAGAGATCATAGATAATAATAATACGCGTGTTATTGTCAGAAAGTAACATTTTTCTTTTATCTTTCCCACACATGGCCAGAAAGTTTCCTCGCACAATCAATCTTTGTGAGCTCTAAAGTTGAGTGCAAAGTGGGTATACGCTGAAGGATGCGGGTATGGATCCTCAGCGTGTTCTGCAGCAGGAGATGTGCACAGACTGGGAAATTCTGCTCTCACCAAAATCAATAAGACTAGCGTCATCGAATCCAACAAGATCAGAAATTCAGTTCTAACCTTTACAGTGCAGCTCAATGGAAGTTTAAGTTCTTTTTAAAAAAAGAAAATCAAAGGTCTAATCTTAAAAACCCTTTGAAATTTGTAGTGTATCCTGAGCTGTTGCTTCTGAGGAAGCAAACTGCTGGAGTAGTAACATGGGAAGACAGGAGGCAAAGGAATGAGGCAAGAGAGAGAAGAAAACCTGTAGTTTCCAGACCCAGATCCATCTAGACCAGCTCATCCTACCCCTTCTGGGAGAAACTCCTACTGACAGAACTGAAGTGTGGGACAACACAATGAAAACGAGCTCAAGGTCAGGAAAACGGCTCAAATTGAAGTTTAAAAACCTCAGTTACTTCTCCAGAGGCCACCTCTGAGTGGAGTCAGTCCCAACGCTGTGTGAAGGTAACACAAGCTGCTTTACAGTGACTTCTCTGAATATTTTTTTCTTTTAACTAGCAAAATAATTAGTAATTCTGATTTTAGACGCGGAGGAGGAAAATTTAGGATATTGCCATCAAAACACATCTCCTTAATTGAATAACTTCCTAGACTCTCTAGATAAAGTTTAACTAACTGTTAATGACTCTGAAGGAATCAGAAATGTTTTGCCAAAGGGAAATCAACAGTATATTAAGAGAGTTCATTATTATTGCTGAGTGCTAAAGGCAGCTTCTAAAGATCACGTGTTTACAAATTAAACACATCAGATACCTTTGATCATTCTGAAAATTATACTGACAACTTTAATGCTATTGTTTTCTTCCATTTAGGGACAATATTTCCTTTACATTACACATCGTTCAATGGGTAACGTGTGAGCTTTCAGATTTTACTAACTTTATACAAAATACCGATGTTCCTCTCTAAAATAAACTCTTATGACAATTATTTTTTTAAATATCATGCATGCCATGTGCTGCAGTCCCAGGGGGAGGATGGATATACATATATATATATTTACACATACACACACACTTTTTTTTAGGGTACAGTGGGGATACATTTTGATTAGTCATTATGGAAAACTTTTTTTATACTTTTCATAAATATAAATCATTCACCTCCTCATCTGATTTATGTCATAGGAGTGCAAATGTATCCAACTATCCTGAAATTCCTGAAAAATACTGCAAGTTGGGTCCGGTATAGTAAGGAATTTGTGCACAATCCCGTGCCACCGATTCCCTGATGTTTTTATCAGGAGCATCAACCAGCCGTGCATTAGAGTTTAAATCAATGAAATACTCATTTAGAGCTGTTAAAGTAATGTGACACGCTACACTTGGCTAACAAGCGAAGAAATTGGAAAGAGATTACCTAAAACAGCAAATCCAAGCCTCGACTGGCCTTTAGAGAAGGTCCCAGATTGCTGGATACCCAAAAACTTTCTCAAGTATATCGTAATTTTTAATTTAGAACCATATCCTTGATGATATGGAAGGCACAAATATCCATAAAATTCAGTATCTAGTTTGGGCACTAGGGATGAAGGTTCAATTAGCAATACAGGTGAAAACCATTTTTAATTAATATCCAATTTGATGGCACCAGAGTTGAATGCGAATGGCAAAACTTAAAGCACGGGTCTCATCCAAAATCCTTTGGAATCAATTTGGTTCTTAACATTAACTTCAGGGAAAACAGGATTTCTGCTTCAACGTTTTTTTAAAACAAAATGCATAGGTTATTTCTAGATCATTCTGATTGCCTCGAGGATCCTGCGAGACTAAATTGTGACACTTTGCCTGCCTCCCGGGACAGTTTCTGCGAGGCCCAAAATCTCACCCTTTTTGCATATAATAGTTATATCCAATAAAAAAATAGTATGAAGCAACTTCCAAAGGTCAAAAAATTCAGCTAACATATATTAATCTTTATTATGTAACAATGATATAATAAATAAGTTTATGAATTCATATGACCTGTACAAAAAGCCAGAAAGATATTGCACCGAGTCAGGTACAGGCTATTTGGATTTAATACTTGTTTAAACATGATCTAAAATTATATACAGGTTTGGAGTTAAGGCAAAACTAGATGATAACTTTAACACGATGGAAGGTTTGAAAAAATAGACATAGTTACAAACAAGGGGATCTCATCTCCAGCTAGTGAAGTGGTTGTGTCTAAGGAAGGAATCCCATAGGTTTTTAATGAAGCAGTTATTACCAATCAGGTCAATTAAAACTGAAGAACAAGCGGGAGATTTCCTGCAGGGCGAAAGCTGGTTTTCAAAGTTGGGTCTGAATGGTCACCTTTAACCCTGGGAAGAATATTTTTTTTCTCAATGGTTATGACCTGCTCTCCTTTTTAGAAAACAGCGCATGGAAAAGGGGAATATCTTGCACATAAAACTAAAATACAACCGTAACCTCTTAGCTTTATGTAGGCTAGACTTGATTGTGACCGGTGAAAGGGCATAAATATACGGGTGAACCATCCAAAACACTACACGCAGAGGAGAATTAACGGCAGCCACTTATCAATAATAATTACCTTTCTCAAGACAATGGAATAGATCATGTCAGTTAAGTCCCAATGACAAAAACATTTATGACCAATATATCAATATACAGTTCTTTGGCAGCAACACACTAACTCTTGATTGAAGTCTGAACTCAAAACTCTCCTAAATTACAGACCCGGTTGCCAGTCTTTTCATAATTAAAGAAAATCCACTTCTCCCATGAATCCAATAAGTCCAGTAAATGAAATCTGAATAAATCTTGCAGGCAGCTTTAGACTGGGACATTAAGCATAGATATTTATTGTCTCCTTTAGTCTCAATCCAAGTATATTGTATTTCGACACACAAAATTCTGTGAAACCTCTGAGTAGTTCAGACGGTGCCAAAATCCATAAAGAGAATCCATATCCACCCATGAAAAAAAAACAAACCAATAAAGAAACATCAATCCCATGACGCTAAAATGATCTTCATGTAACAGAGGCAATGATGAGTCCACACCTGGATGAATGTCACGGGAAAATTGACTTTACAGGGGAAAGACCAGAAAGCCAGAAAACGTAGAATACTGCCATCCACCGACCAGATTACCTTTCTCCAGTTTCAGGTAAACCTTATCCTCCTTGTCTAGATAGAGCAGGACTCCATTCGTGGCAGCTTCACGGGTGACATCCTTGTCCCCAGCAAAAGCAGAAATCACTGGCTTCCCATTTAACATCAAATTAACCTAAAAGAGGAAAAAAAAACCCACTGAAAAGCTCTAATTAACAGAAAAACCATCAAAAACTATCACTGAATATTATCTGCACTGTTAGAGGTCTGCTTGGTGTCAGCTTCACTGCTTTGTTTGTTTGTTTTGAACTGTTATTTCGGAGCGTACAAGCACATTCATGTTTCATGGGTCTGACCTGCAGCTGAATGAAGTTTGTGGGACACTGTCCACTAACTCCCAGGATCCAGGCTCAGTCGGTGCTAAGGGTGATGTGACCTTGCTTTCACCTGCTGCTTTGGCATGTTGTTATAACTCTCTGAAAATATGGAACTGTGAGCTATTACCTCGGGTTTTTTCCACTTTGCCTACCTCACAGGTTATTTAAACACGCACTAGCAAGAAGACACATTCAACAAACTTAGGCACCCAGAGATGCAATATAGGCACCTGATGAGATGCACAGTAGGGTGGGAGCTTACACCTCAAAACACGCCCCTTCCACTACTGACAGCAGCTTAGGTTTGAAGTCTAGAATACTCCTTTAGCTTCATGAACCACTGCACTTTGTTTTGGTTCTGAATCCATTTTTTTTCTCTAAAACACTTCTAAAAGTCAGCACAGCCTCTGCTCTGAAAGCAACATCACAGACACTCAAAATAAAGATGGGCAGGGGCTGGGGGATGGACGGATCCAGGCATTTTTCATGCCCCCAGTGGTAAACTGTTAGCTTTCTTTGCCTTTTTTTTTTTATTTTTTTGCCTTTTTAAGTGGCTATAATGTAGTCACAGAGGAAAGAATTATGAAATGCTTATTCATATCAAGTATGCTGGCCTTGCATATGCTCCCATTAATTATAATGGGAGTCACCATGGAATAAATTAGTGCTCAGCAGAAGCCAGGGCAGCAGAATCCGGCCCTGATTTGGGATGCGCCTGTCTAGGAAACGCACTTAATCAGATGTTCCCCAGGGAACCAATTTCAGTTTAATGATATTTAATGGCAATAACAGATGTTCCTGGGGCACAGTAACATCACTTATGCAGGAAGCCTTTGGGTGATTTAGAGGTGTTTAAGTCTGCACGGAGCTACCACTCAAGCTGGTTGGCTCCACTGCAGTGGCTTTTGGTCCTCCCCCTTAGTTATCACGCATAAAAAAGGGGCATGAGGAGTTTGTTTGGTTTTTTTGTCTATCTCATTCCTTCTGCACCATCTCTCTAGGTCAGGTTAGATTGTCTTACAGCTAGTTAAACCACAGAAGACACATCACAGGTTTGCACCAGATGGTCTCACATTAACTATGGAGCCAACCAAACCCATCCATCATTTTAGAAACTCTTCATCTATAAAAAATTTCAGGCCACGTCACAGGTTGAAACATTCCCTGCTAGGAGCCCCAAACTCCCAGGCTTGTGTAGCTGGTACGTGAGATACCACAGTCTACCCTGGGCTTCCAGAATCCAAGCTTTGACATCTTTCTTGGCAATATGCCTTTTAAATCCAACGACGCTGGCTGACATACAGTTATTTTAGGCCATGTCAACCTTTAGCATTTAAAAGAGCAAAAGGAAGCATGTTGGAGCATATTAAATAGCTTATAAGCTCATTATAGAGATTTTCATGAGGTCAATGTTTCATTTAAGACTTTTGTCATTGACCTGGATGGAACCTGTTGTAAACTGAAGGTGAATTTCACTAGGGATGTGAATGTGTGGCTTTCTCTGTCATCCCTACTATTTACACTTTTCTCATAAGCTTTACTGGCACAAAGAAATTGCTGTTCACTCCTCCTGAAGAAACCAGCTTCATCTCAGCTTTGTACGCTGAAAAGTAAATTCAGGAGCAAGATAGAGCAGGGAAAAGCTTCAGGTACTTCTACAAATCTGGTGGTCTTACGAGTGGAAAAAAAAGTGAAGCCTTGTTATTCCCAGCCTAGAAAGCCAGTATGTACGTCACAGAAATTGCATGACTTGGCACGAAGATTAAGGAAAGAACTTTAAGGAATTTACTATCGGCTCAGCAAAGGGATGTTCAAGAACTTAGAAGCTTTTCCTCTAAGCTAGTATATGCTTGTATTTAATTAGGTGGTTCAGCTGCTATTAAGCTACAGAAGAAAGTGCAGAATCACTCTTTTTTTTTAATATATGACACTCTTTTGTGTATTATATGGTGGGAAAAAAAAGAGTTTAAGCTGCTATAAAGGTTCCCTAGAAGACATCCCTGTAGAGATATAACATTTCAGTGTAGTTAGAGAACAAGCAGATCACCTTAACTAACCTTGATACACAGCAGACTGATGCCATAAACAGATGCCTGGCACCATGAGCTGTCAGCCAGGTCACAGAAGGCTGCAAAAATAGTCAAATTTGGCACATATCCCCAGAACTCCTGTGTTCCAGAGAGTTTAACTTGTAGCAAAATACGACTTTCCAATGGTATTTATGCAATAAAGCAGAATTTAGAACTCTCTTCTACTCTTGGGTGATTAATTCTATTTAATACTTTCTATCACCCCAGATATTCAGCTCCTGTGGAGTGGAAGTGATGCTGTGGCAGTTTATCCTGGCTGAGCATCCTTATTACTGCTCTTCAGCTGCAGTATTCACTCTACTCCTAGGAACTCTACACCACAGGTTGCTTTAAGCCAAGATATTTTTCCTTGAAAGCGTGTTAAATACTCCTGCGTTCAGTCACGGTCCTAATCTAAACAAACATTTTAAGTAAAAGATATGATAATCACACTTGATCAACGTACCTGAATCGTTTGACTCTGATAGACTTTAATTACGTGAAAACTGAAACTGTAAATTCCTTTTCTTGGTGCTACAAAGACAGACTCCAACGTGAAAAAATTGCCCACATTGACTAGGATCTACAAACAAAAAAATACAGCATGGGAATTAGTAGAGGTATTCAGTGATAAATGAAAAGAATACAGACTTCAGAAATCATTCACCCATAGAATTTTTTTTAAATCTACATCGATGCTACTTTATTCAATGTTCTCTCAGTTTGGAGCATTAAAATCATAGAATCACCAGGTTGGAAGAGACCCACTGGATCATCGAGTCCAACCATCCCTATCAAGGATGCACACAAATGATAAAATCCATTCATTTAGAGCCAGGCTGAGTTACAGGATACCTGGCTGAGAGCCTGTGCTGCTTTATTTTTGTAAGCATCAATAACAATCTAGGTTTGAGACAATTAACAGAGGGAAACGTATTAACTGAGAGCATCATCCGTACGCTAATTATCCTCTTTAATGATTACATTTTGCTTTCTTTCCACTTAGTCACGCCTTATTTTTAATTGATGTTTTTAAGCTTCCTTTACGCCAGATGCAGCCCTAGGAAGCCACAAGGAAATCCCACAAATTTAAGAGTCATTTGGACAACTGGCGCGAAGCTGCGTGACACGTCTGGCTTCGGTTACCACCACTCACCATGCTATAACGTAAAAAACTGAAATAACCATCAGTCTCAATTACTTTGGGGTTGCCTTAGGACAGGAGGTGGCTCGTGCCATGAGTGCAGGCGCCTGGGTTTTAGCTCTGACTGAGGTCAGGGGGGCTCTGCTATGGACCTGGTCTTCTTGGAGAAGACTTACATCATTTTTCCTTAAGTTTCCTTCTCTTTTCCCACCTCAAAGTGGGGGAAATCCTTATTTATTTGGTCTAAAATCCTTATTGTGCTTAAGAACACCCATCCCCAAGCCTCTCGGGTCTCCAAGCCTCCCTCTGGTCCCCTACTCGGACTCATCCTCCACGGAATCTGCACTCCGCATCCCTCACTCAGACTCATCCCTCACTCAGACTCATCCCTCACTCAAACTCATCCCCCGCGGATCCTGCGCTCCGCACGTCTCTGCCCCCATCCCCGAGGGGAGGGGGGGGGCAAGCGGGACCCCAGGGCGAGGCGTAAGATGCTGTCAGCGGGCCCCTCTCCGCCCCCTTTCCTCGCCCCCCTGGGGTCCGCGGTTCCCCCCCCAACTTTTTTTTGGAGAAGTGGGAGCGTGGGAACCTCCCCGCGGGGGGCGGCTGAGGGGGTCCTCCCCGCAAGACCCCCTCCCTTTCTCCAGCTTTGGAGGTGCGGGGACACCCCAACTATTTGTTGGAATTAAAGAACTGGGCGAAGCTGAGGGGGGGAACCTGTTGCTCGGGATGATAGAATCATGGAACAAGCAGGTAGGAAGAGACCCACTGGATCATCGAGTCCAACCATTCCTATCAAACACTAAACCGTGTTCCTCAGTGCCTCGTTCATCCTTCACTTAAACCCCTCCAGGGANCCCTGCTCCGCTCACCTGGTCGAAGTAGATGATGCGCGTCTTGTTGCTCATCTCCGAGGGCTCGTGGTTGGTGCTCCTGACGGCCGAGAAGGCGACCTTGGAGTTGGCCGCCCGCACCGAGATGCCGAGGGGGGAGGAGGACGAGCCCTTGGCGTCGGTGGCCGGGTTGGAGTCGCAGACCACCAGGCACTTGCCCTCCAGCACGATGGGCTCCGTGTCGTTCTGCGCCCGCGCCAGGGCGAGCAGGACGGGCAGCAGCCGCCAGCCCATGGTCCGCGCCGGCCCCGCGGCGCCCTCCGCTGCTTTCCTCCGCCTTCTTCTCTCTGCCTCTCCTCTCCTCTCCTCCGTTTCTTCTCTCCCTGCCCCCCCGCCGCCACTTGCAGCCTTTATCTTTTTCTTTTTCTTTTTTTTTTTTTTTTAATTCTCCCCGGGTGCTTTCAAAACGCGCCGCAAAAAGCTGCCGGACGGAATGAGCGGTTTCCAGTGCCCCCTTTTCTCCACATCAAAAAATAAGAGTGAGAAAGACGAAGAGGGAGGAAGGTTGGACTGGGGAAAAAAAAAAAAAAAAAAAAAAAAAAAAAAAAAAAAAAAAAAAAAA
>WAAB01010737.1:0-55304 GCA_013389865.1 Piaya cayana
GGTACAGAAGATTTTTGACCCTTACAAATCAACAATAACAGCAACCACAGGAAAGGTGTGGTACTACCATGCAAGAAATTTAAATAAAAAATTTATTATCTCTCAAACACCAGGTTACATGCTCTATTTACAAAAGTTAAAAGTTTTCAGATCCATGTATCTGAAATATTATTCATAATGGTGTTATCTCAATCTATTTCAGAAGTTCTCTGCCATCACAAATCACACAAGACTAATGTCTTAGTTGCCAGTTATATTTCTGCAGATTCATGTAACCAATTAAACAATAGCAAAGATCCATCTTAAGCGCATGGTTCTCAATTCTTCAAGAGGATACCAAAAATTGATGTATATTTTAGGTATTAGAGAAAACCAAAACAAGTTCTGTATAAACCTGTTTCACCAATTTGCAAATTTGCTGAAGAGAGACAAAGAACAACATGGCAAGAAACTCAATCCTCGGTCAGATTTATGCAAGAAAGAAAAGCAAAGCACTTACCGTGTCCTGAGATTTATCTTTGACATCATAGACTGTTAGTTTTATTTTAGTCTCCTCATAGATGGGGTATTCCGGTGGGAAAGTCACACCAGTCAAAAACAGTGGATCTCTTGTACCCTGTGTAACACGAGTAAACGTTCTGTAAGGGAACAGCTGTGCAATGTGTAGGACACTGTTATGGCTGTACAGAAATGAGGCAAAAAGAATTTCGCTTTCCACAGCAGAGAGACGTGAACAGCTAAGTACTACCCAGTCTATAGGAAAATAGGACAACTTTAAAACTTTGTCAGGAAAGTATAAAAAAGCTTTTGGAAAGCTTTTAAAGTGGAAAAAATATTAATATCCTCTGAAATGGAGCCTAGCAACATGTTTTTAAACAGCTCCGCCAACAGGTATTGGTATCTGGAAGACAACCTGCAACAAACCAACCCTTTCTTTCTCCTACAATATTTTCTGAAAGTATTGCAATTTCATATTCATTTAAATGAGCTAAAGATATAACTTAGACACATGTACACGTTAAAAAAAGACATCTCCATTAAGTCACAATAAAATGTCTATGTAAATATTCTAGGCATTATGGATACTGATTTGTGGGACAGGGATTGCAATGTCCCTCTTTAGGCAGTAGTGGAGTATGACAACATTCCTGTGCTTTGTAACATTAGGATTATATCTAAATGCTGTGCACAGAAATAACTATATCATAACTTCAGATATACAAACAATTTAATTAATCATATAAAATATAAATTATCATTTCTTAATGTTTATTTATACTTAATTTCCAAAAATGAACAGGCCAGTGTCCTTAAATTTTCTGTTAAGTAAAATAAAGGATCTTGCACAATAAATATAATTGCCCTTGAAGAAAATAACTTTTCTGTGTCCTTGCCCTGTCTCCTCCAATGTTTTACTATGAAGCAAAGTGCCTTGACACAACAAATTTAAGGATTTATACAGATCTAGGACATTGTGTTAGAAAAATGCATAAACTTATATTTAAAAAAAAAATCAAATTATATTTCATCTTCTTCACGACATTGTTCCAAACAGTCTCCAATGAAACATACTGATTAGAGATATTTGAATTAAGCAGTTTCAGGATAGTTGATGGCTGAAAACAACAATTCAGTTATTGTTGGTTGAACCTGATCACACAGAGTTAATTAAATATTCTCATTGTATTTAACAGTTAAAACAAGCCTCTGATAAAATCATACATGTGTTTACAATAAGACTTCTCTGTTCTTAAGGAGTTTCTCCAGTAAGTTAAGCAAGTTACACCTACATTGCCTACTCACACTTGATTTTCTCCATCATCTATTTCTTTGTTTCTGATGCTTACAGGGCAAAGCGAAGACAAGCAAACTCAGACAACTTCTGCTGTAATATGTGATGAAACTTACTAATTGTTTCATATAAAGCCACAGACGTTACGTAAAGACACACTTTTCCCTAATTATAGAAGTAGGCTATTTTTCAAATTGCAAGTGTCAACTTTCTAATGTAAAAAATGGAACAAGAAACAGATAGGATAACAGACCGCATAACAAACCTATATTCTTCTGTAATTTAAAAACACTTTACAAACTTACTGTACCCTTAATTCAGCTTCAGTTTGCATTGCCTTGTCCCTTCATGAGAGCAACTATTCCCTTTTCCATTTTAGAATTATGTCTGGAGAACTAGCATATTCTCTACACCTCTGTGTGGAACAACAGAGCTTTCATGAAAAGCCAAGTTCGTTTCTAACTGTTTATCCTGGGTAAATGCCAAGAAGTACAGTACACTCCTAGGTATGCTTTACTAACTGCCAGAGCGTGCATGTCTTACCTAAGACTATGTACTAACTTGTTTTATTTCTCATTCACTTTATATGGAAGAAATGAGCAATTCATTAATCAACATGTTAATTGAATAAGAAAGACTCTCACCTCCACGATTTCCGTGCTTGAATATCTCGTCAGAATGTGCTCTGCTGGATGTACCACCGAGACTTGTATAAATGTATTCAGCTTCCGATCACGGGTAGCAGCCACTAGATCCTTGCATGCTGGAGACAGTACAAAATAAAAATAAAAACACTCAAAAGAAAACTCTGGGAAAGCACTGTCACAGGACAAAGCAGACTACGCTCTGGCTCCAGACTATATCTCTGGAGACAAGCTGATTTAACAGAGGAAGTCCCTTGGAAGTAACTTACAGAAATAGGAAGTCACATGCCGCACAACTGAACCGAGATTTTGTTTCCACTAAAAATACTGCAGCTTCTGCAAAGCTCCCTGCCAGAGGCTCGTCGGCTGTGGTATATGAATGTGTGTGCGCATACGCACTCAGACACACTGCAATAGTAGGTAATTTTACATAAGCATATATTTAATTTTCCACAAAAATCTCCTAACTCAGTTTTCTCATCTGACAGTTTCCACAGTACATGACCATTTTAAACACAATCTAAATGAGTTAAATGCTATCAGTGATTAGGTTCATTTACATAGTTTCATACCACATTAGAAACTTTTTAGTGTAATTAACAGCCTACATACCTAAAAGCAGACAGCAAAATAATCAGTTCTTTCGTCAGTGACTGGCACATAAATGAGAAGAATAATTGCATTCTGGCTATATGGTATCATTATTAAAACTCATTTTACGTGCTAAATATAGAGGAATTCACTTCTTGTTTAATAATTAATTTTTATCCTAGGTTCACAGTTATGCAGGTGACTGAGTTCATTCTACAGACTAACAAACCTCATGCCAATGGATGAAAGCACTCAAGTTAAAAAGAAAAGGAAGAGGAATAAAACAAATGCACCATTTGCTGCTCTGTGGACCAACAGGAGGGCATGCACACACTCAGAAGTAAAATGCATCCTCAATAAGGAGTACACAACAGTGAATACTGTGATAGGATCTGTCCAATGTTCTCTGCAGTGCATCAAATTGCAGTGGGATCTTAGCAGCCCAAAAGAAGAAAAGAAAATCCTACACTTGGATTTTCAGCGGCTGTCAGGAAAGAATTGAGAACATTTTCTCCTGCAAACCAGGAGATTCCTCAAGTGCAGCTGACCTTTAACATTTTAAAAAGCGAGTCAGATTATGCTCACAGCAAGTAAACCTGGCCTGAAGAGAAGCCAGGGCAAGGAAAGCTCTGATACACACAAAAGGCCAACTCAGGTTGGTTTAAACTGTTTTTGTCCTTGGGCTTGGACCTGCTCCTTGAAGAAAATGCCAGCTGTAGGCAATCCAGGAGACTCCTGGAGTGCATTGAGGATAACTTCTTAGTCCAGCTGATGGAGATCCCCACTGAGGTGATGCAGTACTGGACCTAATGGTCACTGATACAAGTGAACTCATCACTGACACTAGGATCGGAGGCAGCCCGGGCTGCAGTGATCTCATACTGGTGGAGTTCAAGGTCTTGAGTCAGGACAGTCAGGGGACGAGTATAGTCAGGACCCTAAATTTCAGGAAAGCAGACTTGTTGCTCTTCAAGGAATTACTCAGTAGGATCCCCTGAGACATAGTCCTTAGGGACTAGGGACCGGAACATTTAAGGATGCTTTCAGTAAAGCTCAAGAGCGTTCAGTCCCTGTATGTAGAAAGTCAGGCAGGGAAGGGAAGACACCGGTGTGGCTGAGTCAAGACCTGCTGGTTAAACTAAAGAAGAACAGGAAACTGTAAAGGCAGTGCAGACAAGGATGGGTAACCTGGAATGTGTACAGGGACACCGCCCAGTTGTGTAGGGATGAGGTCAGGAAGGCCAAGGGACTTGTAAAGATGAGAGGGATACACTAGAAGGGAAAACCAGAGACAGTTTAGTAAAAAAAGAAACAAAAAATAAACTGCCTCAAAAGGCTACCAGTGACTCTGTCAGGAACCTTACAGCTAACTTTTGTAAAAATTACTAGTGAAAAATGGAGGTAAATTCCCAATAAATAAAGGGTTTATTTTACTTGTGAGGTGTCCTTTCATGGCAGAGCTATTTGTCTCTATTGTGACATTGGGCTACTCCTGCTCACAACTACCTCTTCAGTCACAGAGGATATAAGAGAATAAGGTTGTCAGTGGCAGAGAACTGAAGACTTAGTGTGACACAGAATTTGTCAGTTTGAGACATGCCGCATCACTTCCCTTAGAAACAGCCCAACTACAACGCTTAAGAAATTACTGCTTTTAAGTTAATTAAAAAAAAAGGAGAATTTGGTTATATCTGTTCACAGTCTGGCAGTTTCCACAGCCCTACAGTGCTTTATTCACCTTTCCTTTTTCTAAATATTTCATTAGCAGTATCTCTGAAAACCTTATGTCTACTCAAGGAAACAGTCAGTGCTCTTTGGACAATGTGAAACATTATATGGCTGTGAAAGTGAATTACCAGCTACATGTTATGCATTTAAATATACCTGCTGTGCATTATTGACATACTGCTCAAAAATAAACTGCTGAAAATACAAACACAAAAGGCATGTTAAGGCTGTTTTCTTAACTGCAAATGTTAGCACAGAGAAAGCAGGTAACAACATCAATTCACATTCCATCACAACCTACGCCCTAGCAGACCATATACATAGGTCGCATTACTTTTCAACACTTCGCTACACTTGAATTAATTCTGGAAAAAAAAAATCAACAAAATTCAGTGAACTGAAGTGACAGCTTGTACTTGCATGTCAAAAGTATATGAATCTACTCATTGTGACTGTTGACTCAGTGTGTAAAAGCCTGAGTCATCCATTCCCTTGGTGATCCCATCTCTGCTAAGCCTATCAGTATACAAGGAATGTTTAAGGAAGAACTGCATTAGGAATAATTTATGCTTTTATATCAATAAAGAAAAAAGTTAAGCTGGCAGGAAGAAACAGCTTCTCTACACACTAAGCAAAGAGAAAGAAGGAGACAGACAGTGAAGTAATCATTATGTAGAGTAGGATGAAAGGCTGCAAAGAAAAAGAATTCCTATAGAATATATTTACAAATACTTATGTATTTTGTAAAACCCTGTGCTCTGTGTGTCAAAATGGAATAAAACCAAAGAGAACGTTATTTTATTTCCACCAGTACTGTTCTACTATTAGAACTATATTATTGTTGCATGAACCACAGCAAACAAGTGCTCATATCAGCAGTTCCTGTGCATTGTCCTGTTCATTCCAGTACTAGTATGATACACACAAACCACACATGCTGTAAACACAAATCACACAAGTAGCGTGATTTGATTCTCGAGTCCTGCCACATTCAATGTGTCACTGTTCTCTTTGCTACACTAACATGCTGGCTGTGTTCTCCTTCCTTCAGTGTGTGTGCACGCACATGTCAAGAAACCCAAATAGTTTAGAAATTCATCATCTGCCTTCCCTGAAACTAAAACATCTCTGAGCAGGCATTGAGCACCGTTTCAAGCACTAAGCCCATCGGAGCCAAAATGAATTAATCTGGCAGAGAAACAGGGAGATGCAGCATTTCCCAGAACTGAAAAATATTCAATAGCTGAAACAAATGACACGGGCAGAGGGACTGAAAGATATCCTCAACTCAGAGTTCACAGAGTTGTTAGGGAAGGAAGCCAAGGACCAACCCCAAAATTGTGAAATGTTATTGAAATTGCAATGTTTATTTTCATTAGTGGGGAAGTTAGATCACATCAGTTGTAACCAATCGATTCATCATCATGCCAGGCTACGAATTCACACAACATATGTAATTAGCCTACACGGCAATTAACAAGGTAACTTTTCCTCTAACCAGTGACACTGTTTGCCATAGCATCATTCCTTGCCATTATCTAAATCAAAACATGCTCCAATGGGTTGGCAAGGGACAGGAATTAACCACTCTAGCCCCGTTGTCTCCTGGCCACACTATTTTGTATGCTGTCAAAACAGAACAGAACATCAGCGGTATATGAAAGACAAAGGGCACAGGAGAAGACTGCCTTACACACACACACANAACAACATCAATTCACATTCCATCATAACCTACGCCCTAGCAGACCATATACATAGGTCGCATTACTTTTCAACACTTCGCTACACTTGAATTAATTCTGGAAAAAAAAAATCAACAAAATTCAGTGAACTGAAGTGACAGCTTGTACTTGCATGTCAAAAGTATATGAATCTACTCATTGTGACTGTTGACTCAGTGTGTAAAAGCCTGAGTCATCCATTCCCTTGGTGATCCCATCTCTGCTAAGCCTATCAGTATACAAGGAATGTTTAAGGAAGAACTGCATTAGGAATAATTTATGCTTTTATATCAATAAAGAAAAAAGTTAAGCTGGCAGGAAGAAACAGCTTCTCTACACACTAAGCAAAGAGAAAGAAGGAGACAGACAGTGAAGTAATCATTATGTAGAGTAGGATGAAAGGCTGCAAAGAAAAAGAATTCCTATAGAATATATTTACAAATACTTATGTATTTTGTAAAACCCTGTGCTCTGTGTGTCAAAATGCCTTCCCATTTAAAATGCCTTGAAACAGGCAACATTTTAATCAATGTTATCCTTATTTTCTAAAGGATAAAACCAAAGAGAACGTTATTTTATTTCCACCAGTACTGTTCTACTATTAGAACTATATTATTGTTGCATGAACCACAGCAAACAAGTGCTCGTATCAGCAATTCCTGTGCATTGTCCTGTTCATTCCAGTACTAGTATGATACACACAAACCACACATGCTGTAAACACAAATCACACAAGTAGCGTGATTTGATTCTCGAGTCCTGCCACATTCAATGTGTCACTGTTCTCTTTGCTACACTAACATGCTGGCTGTGTTCTCCTTCCTTCAGTGTGTGTGCACGCACATGTCAAGAAACCCAAATAGTTTAGAAATTCATCATCTGCCTTCCCTGAAACTAAAACATCTCTGAGCAGGCATTGAGCACCGTTTCAAGCACTAAGCCCATCGGAGCCAAAATGAATTAATCTGGCAGAGAAACAGGGAGATGCAGCATTTCCCAGAACTGAAAAATATTCAATAGCTGAAACAAATGACACGGGCAGAGGGACTGAAAGATATCCTCAACTCAGAGTTCACAGAGTTGTTTGGGAAGGAAGCCAAGGACCAACCCCAAAATTGTGAAATGTTATTGAAATTGCAATGTTTATTTTCATTAGTGGGGAAGTTAGATCACATCAGTTGTAACCAATCGATTCATCATCATGCCAGGCTACGAATTCACACAACATATGTAATTAGCCTACACGGCAATTAACAAGGTAACTTTTCCTCTAACCAGTGACACTGTTTGCCATAGCATCATTCCTTGCCATTATCTAAATCAAAACATGCTCCAATGGGTTGGCAAGGGACAGGAATTAACCACTCTAGCCCCGTTGTCTCCTGGCCACACTATTTTGTATGCTGTCAAAACAGAACAGAACATCAGCGGTATATGAAAGACAAAGGGCACAGGAGAAGACTGCCTTACACACACACACACACAAGCAAACAGAATGTTCAGCATTTTCTTAATTTCATTGGTATTTCAGCAGCATTATTCTCCCAAAGCAAACTAGTTTATAAATAATAACGTACAGCCTGTCTTGGTAGACTAATTAACTGAGGTGTAGCTATTCCTTAGTGGGCAAAAGGACACATTAAATAAGAGAACACTACATTCAGACCTGTGCTACATGCAGAACACTAAACAGTACACAGTTTTCTTTCCTTCTCCTGGGGGATGTTGAGGAGGATAAGGAGGCATAAGAGAAGAAAACGCACATCACCGCTGCTTCTGCCTCTGCTTAACACAATGATAACTGAGTTTCCTGAAAAGAACACCTTCAGGCAGCCACATGTAAAGGCTTATAAATAATCCAACTTCAGAACATACAGGAAAGCCCTGGCCATACTTTTGACTTTGAAGCGCAAATATAGCTGCAAAGGGGGACGAGAACAAGGCAGCGATGTGTTCTCTGTGTGGCAAAACATACCTGAAAGTAACCAAGACAAATGTTTGAGGACTGGAATAAGCACAGAATGACATTGATGAGCACCCCACCAGCTAATGCTCTGTAATAAATATTATTCATTGGTTTATCATAAATACTACTAATTATTTGTCCTATTCACATATCAGCAAGAGTGCTTCAGTCTGTTGGTGTGTAAAGAACACCTCTATCCAGGGACCAAAAGAACAGAGAAGTTACTCCCACAACAATTTGCAATGTGGACTGCCAATAAATTTCATCATAAAACACTAAACACCAAAGGATGCAGCCACATAAATTATAATATCCACATTACCAAAAATAAGGACAGTCACATTGACATGAAACACTATTAGGAGGGAAGTTCATTAACACTAGTGACTAAAGCAAATGCTCAGTTTAGGGTAACCTCTGCAATGAAAAGAGCCTCAATAGAAGAACAGATTTGGACTGCATATACAAATACATAAAGATTCACTGATTTTCACCTAAGAAACAGTTCAGAATCACTGTTTCTGACTCTAGGGATGAGAGACTTGTATAAAAATAAAATACATATCTGTTCTCTGGGATGTACAGCTGGTTGCTAAAGTAACCTAGTTATATCTCAAGGAAATGCACATACATAATACAATCAATGCCCTTCAAGGGATGCCTGTAATTAACAGCAGGAAAAAAAATTCTACCAACAGTACTAGGAGAAAGACGACAGGGCGTTCTTACCAGATGAAGCATAAAGATATCTCTGTGACATCTCTACAAATACAGGGTGGGTTTGGTGGTTTTTTGGGTTTTTTTGGGGGGGTTGGGGTGGGGGGGAGCCACAACTAATAGTAGCAGTACTCACTGTAAGCAATCTATCAATACGCTGTCCAGAAAAACATGAATCATTACCCACTTAATTTGCAGCTAAAAGGACACAATTATTTAGGAGTCACTGAGATAAGATAGACAGGAGCGCCACAGGCAGAAAATGCTATATGCTGATGGAAGGCAGCAATAAGTGATCATGCCCAGGAGCTGAGATGCCAGCTGCACTCATCATCCTATTTGCATATGAAGTGATAAATCTGGTTAGAAGTACCACTGTGAAAATCAGAAGTGATCTATTTCAGAACAAGTTCTGCCCACCCTAGATTTTGCAGGACTAAAGAGATTTTAGGAATTGTCTTTTGTGTTTTATTGAAAGTCTCATGCTGGAGTAAAACATTACGTAGAGCACTTTCAAACTGCGTCCTTCTGCCTTCTCCAAGACAATAAAACAAATGCAAAGTATTAGACTAAGCTTGCATTGCCATTACCAGGAGCAATAATAGCTTTAGTGAATGTGGGTTTCAATTCCTCTGACATATTAGAACAGGCCTATTTCATATTGCAGCTCTGCTATTCAGCCTGGATAAACCCAGTTATTTATAGAGGTTAAGTATGATAGATGCAAGAGACTCTGGAAAGCAACTGACTGGATCAGCATACATTGCACAGGCATCCTATTTCCACTGTAGAAGTGGAGGCATGCTTGCATGCGTTAACCATCCATTCAGTGCAATCTACATTTGGGTAGCGCACTATTCCACTGCTAAAGTTAGGTGATCTGTTCCAGGACATTCACTGCTAATGATCATGTTTCTCCAGCTTTATATAGTACTGTTTACAACTGATTTCCACCACCTCAGTGCTCCAGACATAAGCTACACAATAGCAATGAAGTCACAGAAGCGAATTTCTAGCTTTGCTCATAACAGCTGGGTCTCTAAGTTATGAAACAAACTACTCCTGATCAATATTTTTTAACTTTTTTTTTTTTCAATTACATCTGAGAATGTGTTTCTGGGTATCTTTTTCAGTGTTATAGTTATAGAAATGTAATTTTTGAAAAATGACTGCATTTCCTTATTGAGTGCACTGTGTCTCTACCAGCCCAGAGAACTCTGGGTTTTTTTCTGAGTTCAAGTAGTCTACTGACAACAAAAAGCAGCTGCTTTAGTTTCTGAATTATCCTCTTTACCTTCTGTCCAAAACTATTCTTCTCATGGTACTGCCTAATAATAGTATTTGTGCTCTGACCTGAAGGTGACTTCAGTTTGCTGGTTACAGAAATGAGGAAAGAATTTTAAAAAATGTTTGAAATCTAACAAAAATTTGCTATATATTACTACACTCTAGAATAAATTCATACCAAAAGGGATTTTAATACTGCTATTCCAAAGGTGTAATTTATTTTGGTATTGGTATTTTACAATACCACAAAAGGGTTTAAACATCCTCTAAATAGAGCTAAACAGCATTTCTGCTTCAACCTTTCCCAATACTGTAATCTAATCAAATAAAGAAGTAAGGAATCTAATAAAGAAGTAAACCTGCTGCAATTTCTTTCAGGCATTTCTAAATATCAAAAAAAAGGGGGGGGGGGTGGTTTCGAAGTTTAAGTATCAGCTGAAGAATTAGAACAAGTGAATTTCTTTCATTCTTTTAACTCTGAGTTTCTTTATACTACAAGCTCATAGCAAACATTCAGAACCTGTAAAAACTTCTCAGATTCATAAATAAAATGTTCCTAACTTTGTCTATCTCTTCAGAAATAAGTGCACAAAAATACATCAGCAGTGCCACAAGAAGATGAAAAGAAACAAAAGTGCCAATTCTTTCTCAATGTTTTCAGCCTGCCACATGTTTTTATTATAACAGCATGCATTTTTTCCTTTGATACAAGCATTTATACACTGCTATACCAGTTGTCAAGCAAAGCATTACAAGGTTTTGATCCTCAGTATGTAGTATTATTTTACAACATCATAGAGACAAGTTTTTTCTCTAATATGTAAAAAGATATCAGCTGTTGCTTAGCTTTACTCCAAATCTATGTCATCACATAGATCTTCACAACACACTTAAAGACTTGGTGAGGAAAGAAGCTTCCCTTGCAAAACAAAGGAAGGTAAGAAAGTAACATATGAGTCCAGCAACTACAGCAGACAATAAGCTTCAGAAAGAACCCTGAAAGACTTGAAATCTTTTAGGGTGCTTCTTCACTGCAGTACAGCTGCTTTAAAAGCTTTTAGGGAGCTGCACTGGATTCTGAGTGGAAGTGCAGCTACTGAAGCCCAGGCCTAAGCAGGGAGTGATCTGCCTGCTTCCTCAGCATTTCATGAAGCCTGGACAAGAGTTCAGGGTCCCAGAACTATGTTGCTATTACAACTCAAGATAGCTGAAGTCAGCACAGACACATCGAAGCATTAGCAATTTTAGAGGCTGCAAATAAGGATGTCCCTTTCACATAAAAGTTTACTATAAAAATCAGCTGTGTGGCCATTGCCCTGTTGCCCATAAGACACTACTAGTACATAAAATTATTAATTTATTCTTTAAGTGAACATGTGACATAGCAAAGGCAATTTTGGAGCTACAGCGAGTCTAGAGGAGGGCCACAAAGATGATCAGACAGGTAGAGCACCTCCCATATAAGGACAGGATGAGAGAGCTGGGCTTGTTCAGCCTGGAGAAGAAAAGGCTCTGAGAAGACCTTATAGCAACCTTCCAGCACTTAAATGGGGCCTAGAGGGAAGCTAAAGAGGGGCTCTTTATCAGGCTGATGTCCCTGCCCATGGCAGAGGAGCTGGAACTGGATGATCTTTAAGGTCCCTTCCACCGCAAATCATTTGATACGGATCAAGTTGTCAGGACAAGAGGTACTAGGGAGCTATATTAACAACAGTAACTCACAACAGAAAAGATAGACGATAGTTGAACTTGTAAGCAAAGGTATTGCCCAACTGTCTAACTAAACATCCTTGAAGATTCATTTGTCTCAAAAGATTTGTGTTCCTTCCTTTACAAATGCCAAGGGTGAAGCCACCAGTGAAGGGTAAGGAAGCTATGTACTGCTGATCAATTTCACAAAAAGATTCCTGGAAAAAACCCAACACCCAGGGGATGGACAGAAGGGTTTAAGCACTGCAGCACTTTCTACATGTAGTGCTCAAACAAGGCAGAACGTGGCCTTTTAACAAAGTAGGCACGGTATTATTGAGCTGTATGTTGTACTATTATTTTTTTATCCCTCATCTTGGTATGGTTAACGCTAGCCTGATTCACAATTGATCCTCATTGCACTGACGCCTGTCAAAAGTTGAAGGCCACTAGTGAGTCTCTCTAAAAACAGAAAAAGCGCAAAGCACTAATCCCTTCGGTATGCCGGAGGCTCTCTTTTAGCAAAAGAAAAAACACGTTCTTTGACAGGTCTGAAAGGAAATCAGACCAAAATGTATTTCAAAAAACAAGGCAAATAAAATCAAGACACATTTTAAATCAAAGGAGAAAATAGATATCTGCAATCCAGAACAATCGCTTTTAGCCCTGTAATGATTAAGTTTGCTAGTCAGAAAGTGCATGACACGTGCTAAGTGACCTGTATACAAACTACAGTTCTAATATAAGTAAGGCTTGCCTGCAAAGGTTCTGGATTAATACCTAAATTAGAGATCCAAGTAAGAGATAATGCTTCATTACTCAGGGGATTTTGCCATTCTGACAAATCAAAATTATTTCAACAGCATGGGATCTGCATGAGACAGCAAAGTATAACCCCTCCATAAGAAATATATATATATATATATTTGTGTATTTTCCCATAAATGACAGAGTCCAGAAATATTAAAAGCTCACAGACCAATGGCTGTCAGGGGACTAGTTTCAAGGAATACACCTCCCATTACTGTTTTTTATTTGCTTATTAATATATCCTGAAGAAATAACCTCTACTCCTTAACTTCTCAAAATATCCAGGAGAACTTGGTACAGACAAAGAGCCTTTAAAAAGTACAGACTAACAAATGACATATTGACTCTTGATGATACACTGGGATGTCATTTCAAAGTAACCTTTTTAAAGCAGCATATTCATTTATATTTCCAGTTTCTTCAAAATCAACACAGAACTCATCTCAAAGATGCTGGCTGGTACTTATTACTCTAAATTAACTCACAGATTTACAAAAGGTCTGCAGCTTGTATTTTGAGACAGATCTAAAAGAGGGAGATGTTACTGCTCTGTAGAAATCATCAGAGTCCAGCATACTGCACAGTAAACTAGAAAGTTTGATATTTATAGTATAAGGAGAGTGCCATTTCCAGCAGAAGTTTCTTCAAAGGTAAAAGACTGCTGTTTACACAATACAATAATATGTTGCAAACTGCCTTGACTTTGATGCATTGACTTAACTGACTCCTTCCAAGAGAAATAATTATAAATAATTTCAACACATTTTTACAAGCAAATATTAGTTAAGGGCTAAAGGAGGGGTTGGGAAAAGCCTTCATTAATTAGAGCACATTCAGATCTCAAATCCTCAGCTTCTTAGGTGTGAAGAACCTTGACCTTCAAAGAACATTAAAACTTATCTCCTCTTAACTCATCATAATGAAACACTGTTCTGACTCAGTCCATCAGAAATCAATCTTAAATGCAAAAAGATTTCAGATTGAAGTGGCAGCTTTAACTTGTTTTGAAAACTTGAGCTAAATTACACAAGATAGCCAGCCAATTTCATAAATTTAGTTCAACTTATTTCACTTCAATTTCATATTCCACATAACAGAAAAAAAACCACAGTAAAAATATGGTTCATCACAATAATTATAGTGTCCACAACTTTAGTAGAATCTTCGTTATCCACAGGAGGCTGGGGTAAAACAAGTACGAAACTTTCTTATGCATTTTGTTTATTTTCAATAAAGCTCTTCCAAACGCTTCAGGTACGTCTGCTTGCCATGCTGCATCCAGAATCATGTGAGATTTTGTGGTGCTGCACTTAGAAGAATTCCTCTTTTTTTTTTTCCAGGGCCTGCAGGGGAACCTCGTTTTCAAGTCAAATCTCACCATTGGACATGCATTCCAAAACTTCCAAAAATAAGCACATCTATATCTAATGTGTTCACGAGAGGAGGATTACTTCAGTCTTCTATTAATTAGATGTTATGCTTTTTATGGAACTACTTTTTCCACATAAGAGGATGAAAAAAGTCTATTGGGAAATATTTTATAATATGAAAGCATTACACCAACTATTTCTACAGGCACATATAGAGATTTATTTAACAACCTCCATTTGAAAGACAAATGTCGAGTAAACAAAGTGCAGAACCATTAGAGTGAAGAAAGTCAAGAGCTATCACACTTTTGGTGTTTTAGTTAATACATTATAGGCCTACCAAAACAGAACTGTTTCATCAATTTAGTCATTACCATTCTGCACAACAAGAACCATGAACTACATGACTGTTGTAATCTGCAAATAATTTGATTGCTTTTCGTCTCTCAAATGACACATATTCTTTTGGAATTATAAGTTAGCTTTATCTTCAAAGAGAAAAACACATGAGGAAAGAGATGCGAGAAATTCTCTAGACGATACTTGAGGAAGGGTTTTACAGCTTGGGCTCGAAAGAAACTGCAGAAAATGACTGTAAAAAGTCAAGCATAAGCTCACAAAAAGACAGAGATGTCCACAAGCAGGTTTTAAACAGAATACTCTAATCCTCCACACACTTGATACCTAGTTTTGGAAGTATTTAAAGTCTCCAGGTATTTAAGCTTTCAGCTGGAAGAGGTCCCTGCATGTCTGTAGGTTGGCTTCAGGGCAGGTCCCAGTTGTCCCAGCCTTGACAAAGCTGAGCAGCTCCGAGCCTATCTCTGGGCCTGTCAGGATTCGCAAACCACACACCTATCTTGACAGCCTCAGGCTGGCAGGCAGTGGCAGGGCACAGCTGCTAGTCCACGCTCTGCAAAAATATCATTGCTGATTTCCTTCACAACAGACCCAGCGGGAAGGCTGAAGGAGAGATGGTGCCAGTGCCCCCTTTAATTCAATAGAGCACTGGACCAGAAAGAGGTCAGACACAGGGCAGATCCACAGGTATAAACCTGTGCCTACCTTCTGCCTACCTCTAACACAGCAGTTATAATCCACAAAAAGTTGCTAATTATCACACAAGAGAGCCATACAAGCAGACACTCCAGTTTTCCTCTTGAAATAGTTCCACCTTGATTTAAAATAAAGAAGACTTACTGGCAGCTGTTGTAGAGGGGACAAAAAGTAATTTGAAAGGTGATATCTATATTTTACAGATATTATTTTACATTCATTTGTCACTGTATTCAGGTCACTGTTCACAATCACTCCAGAACTATAGTTGACCCCAGTAGAAATGGGGCACTAATCACTACACAGTCTTCCTCAGCTTATTCTGTTTGACCCAAATTCTTTTATTTGTGGAGAAAGGGCAAAGAGTTTCAAGTCAGGATAAAATTTTCCTTTTCAGGTTTATTCCTGGCTACCACCACTGCTGCAAATACATATGCAGTAAACATTCCACTTTAAGCTTGCATTTCGCAAGCATCCCTACCAGTCGTTCCTGTGAGAATACTCAGAAAAAAAATCCAAAAACTTTGCATGCAAACATAGGCAAACAATAACCATAAAACAGAGCACTAATGAGATAGTGCCAAGAGCATTCACAAAAGTTTAATTCCATATTTACTCAACTGTCTCCAGCCCCAACTCGTTCTTTGCCCAAAATGCAAAGCAATCCAGGCTGCTGTTATATCTTTACATGAGGCACACTAAACATACCATTAAGGATTTAATAGCAGTGCAAGAGTGGAAATTCCCTGAAACTGTTTGAGTCCATGTAGATGGAAACAATTTTAAACAGTCTAATTTCAACATAATTATGAGAGATTATTTAGAGATCCTGAAGAATTTCTAGGTCAAGACAATAGATACCTTACTCTCAACATACGGTACAGAATGTGACAAGAGTCCATTGCAAACCAATCACTAACAGCAAGCTCTAAGAAACCTCAAAAAAAGCTGCTGGAAAGTTACATGATCAATCCCTGCTACATTTATCTCAGTCAGTCTTGAGCTTATCAAGTCCAAATCCCCTGCCCAATGAGGGTAACCTACAGCAGGCTGCCCAAGACCACATTCAATTGGGTTTTGACCATCTCCAAGGATGTAGACCTCAGTCTCCCTAGGTACCTGTGCCAGTGTTTGACCGCCTTTAAAGTAAAAAAAAGTCAGGGGTGGGAGGATTTGACGATGTGTGTGCATGTTCTGATTGAATTTCATGTTTTTGTTCACTTCCAGTCCATAGTCCCTTGTTCTTTCACTGGGCATAACTGAGAAGAGTCTTGCTCTCTTATCTTTAATCTCTACTACTAGGTATTGAGACACATGGCTAAGACTCCCCATGAGCCTTCCTTTCCCAAGGCAGAGCAACCCAAGTTATCTCAGCCTCTTCTCTATGAAGGATGCTCCAGTTCATTAATAAGCTCAAGTCTCTTAATAATAAACGTTACTTTCAGCATCCCAAATGACTTTGTCCAATAATTCCAAAACATAAGCTATTTCTTGTACCTACCTAGAAGAAATCACAGTACTATAAGGGTTACTGGACAGCAGTACAGAAAACCCAGATTTCCGTCACTGAAGCACAAATCAGGAAAACTAAAAATGACTCTTAAGTAAATTTAGTGATAGACATAATTTCTTTAGGTAGAAATAAGCTTTAAAATTTTAATGCTATCAGACATTTCAGTTTGATCTAAAAAAAAAAAAAAGCCCTTCTACCAGAAGCAGCAGTGCAGTTTTAAAGGATTTATGAAAATGTAGTTTATTCTTAGTAATGAAGCTGTGGAGTAGACCAACATCTATTGCTGAAAATATTCTGCAGATGCTGTACATCTTCTAAGCCTCCCTGACAACAGCATGGCTAAAGAAGTTTAAAAAATAATAATAAAAAAAAAAATTACATCCTGGATAGTTAAAATGTCAGCTTCCCGGGAGGTAGCAAAAGGTTGAAAGACGGTAGCAATGCCAGGACTGCTGTCCAAATCTCTTTTGTAGGTAAGGAAGCCTTACAGAGGTTTTTATAGGAACAAAGGAATAATTCATCCTTATTTGCCTTGTTGCTTTCTTTGTATAAATGTCTGCAATAGAAATTACTCTCAATAAGTATCTAAATAGCCCTTCTCATTCAGACTACTTTCTTGGATCAATAGAAGAATCAGTCACGGACTCCTTATATATCAGCTACACATAAAGCCATCAGGTCACATAAGAGCTGTGCCAGTGGACATGCTGCTCATGCAATGGGAGAGTGGGCTCCACACTGATGGAAGATGCTACCATACTCCTTCCATAGCAGAGAACCACTTGGTTAGCCACTGTTCTCCCCTTCCCAGCTCAGCCACTGAATTCACATATATCTATTCCAATAGCTCCATTCCACCACTCTGGCACCTTAGAGACTAAAGGCTACATGCATGTGTACTCAAAAAAACCCACATACACACACAAACCAAGTCTCATAGTATGAGAGACATATATGAAAGGCATATTAGGGAATCTCAAGACACTCACATAAAAGAACGAAGTGCAAAAATTGTACTGGGAAGAGAAAGTAGCTTGGCAAGACAAACAGAAGAAAGTATGAACAGTAGGAAGTGTAGTTTGGAGGAAAAGCAGGAAGAGAAAAATAATGAGGAAAACAGTAGCAGCACGTGCCGAAAATAACTTCTCTCTTAATGATCTTTAATCACTCCAATGAAATAACTGGTAACACAAGTTTTCATTTTCATCAGGATAATTTAAAAGTTCATGCCACATTCACCAAAACACTTAGCACTTCAGAAGCAAAGCATAAAGCTTGTAAAAATACTGAAGGACAAATTAAGTTGTTGGTTTAAAAAAATCAAAACAAATCAAAAACACCTGTGAGACAAATTACTGATGGCCCAATATTCAACAGAATTGCATTAAATCTCTACCTACATCTATAAAATCGTACATAGCTTGAACACTTTTCCCCAAGTGACTTTCAGTAAGTCCTACATGTCTTAAGTTACCATAAAAATTTCTGATTGCTTTCAGTATTTTACCTCAGAAACTAAAATTTTTTCAGGCAAAGCAGCATGAGCACCCTTGTTGGAAAGGAATGAGGGAGGTGAACCCACACTAAGACTGACGTATTTGAATTAACCTAGTTCTAGTACCCCACCTCACTGGGGCACTGAACTAGCACCCAGCCTCACAGAAAGCATTGGTTTTCAGCATAGGCACAACCTTATCCATTGGAAATTTTGGACAGCAGGAATTTTGCAAACATGAGACATCACATTAAATTCTGAAAAAAAACATGAAGTAGACACAGAAGTACAGTTCTTGATATCAGGAACAAACTGATTTTACTAAGAAGCCTACCAATTTTATTTATATAATATTTGAAAATAAAGCTCCTTCCTAGTTTTACCCTCCTTTTTTCATGGCCTCTTAAATGCTATCTGCCAACTCTGTCAAGATTTCAGAATCTGCACATTTCTGACAGAATTTGATCTTATTATCTGCTGCACCACTTGAGAAATAAGGTAATAAATCCCCATTTCTCAGAATGGTTAAATTCAAAAAAACCCTTTCAACTGTTAAATAGCTTTTCACATTCAGGCTATCTGCAAGCTTCTCTCTAAACAGATTAGCCGTAGCTATTCAAAATTTATCTCTAGATAAGCATTTACATGCAAACACACGTGAAGCTTTGTTCTACTAGATTTAAAAGTTTCCCATAGTTGCAGCCCTGATTTATCCACATTTATATCCACAGGCTGTCATCCATTTTCTCCTGTTAGTACAAATACAATTTTCTTCCTAAAAGGAAAAGCTTCCAGAAACAAGAAATACTTATATTTCATAGAACAGAAGGCGGAAAAAACCTGCCTGAAACCCAGTTGGCACCTGGGTTTACCAATACTGACAACCTAAATCCTCCTCATGCTGCTTACTACTCACATCAGTACACCAGTGGATTCTTCTACTCCATCACACTGGAACATGCTCAAAAAAGTAATGATTTACTCCCTCATGCTGTTTCATCGTGTGCTTTGACCCACTTCAGAGCAAATAAACATCCCTGCATTTAATAAGCCCACTGGAGACTGGCTGCTACATGGAAGGGTGTAATGTAGAATTTTAATCTCTATAACTACCCAGAAATTGAATTTACACAAGTCATAGCCATTTAATGAATATCATTAAATAGCAATGAATGCCAACAAGTTGAAAATATTTCTGTGAATTACTTCTTACTGACACAGAAACTAAGTAGGTAACTCAGAGTTGACAAAAATGACTGATACTATACTAGATAGGGCTGTGAGCAATGAAACCAATTTTCATATAAATTAACTACATACACAGAATAGGTATCTATGCAACTCCATAGAGAGATATACAGATATCCTACAAAGCAATTGTTACTGGGTTTGCATGGCAAAGTTTTGGTAACAGGTAGGGGCTACTCGGGGATGTTTTCTGTCAGAAGCTCCTAGAAGTTTCCAAGTCTCACAGAGCAAATGCCAGCTAGTTCCAAGACAGACCTATCACTGGCCAAAGCTGAGCCCATCAGCAACAGAAGGAGGCAAGATTTTTAAAGGGAAAGCCCACCTTCTGTATTAAAGGGAAAGCCATTCCTTCTGTATTTCTATTTGCTTCAGTAGCGGCATTATTACCACCTTATTACAACAAAATGGCCTAAAATCACCAAGTGTGATGATCATATCCAGTGACTGAAAGACAGTCCCTTTTCTCTGACAGGGCACACAGCATGCTAAATGCAGAAGTGATGATTTACTTTCAAAGAGGTGCACAAAGATGAAGGAGCAGAGCTTCAGAAAGCCATCTATTAAAAAAAATCAGTTACTTTCCATTCGACAAGGACTACAACAGAGTCCCAAAAGCATTCTCAGTAGCTAATAAAGTACAGTGGGAGGGGAGGTGGATAAAGAAGGATGTGGATTCTTGGCAAATGCATCCTCAAATCACTTTTCGGCAGTGTTCACATGTCTGCATATAATAAAGCAAGCTTACTATGAGCAACTCAGAATGCAGAGGCATAGCCAGGAGAGGTTACTCTCCTCAAGGGTCATTAATTCAACATCATTCAACTCTAGGTGATCCCATTAATCAATTCTCTCAATATGCATTATCCTGATCCATCAGCAAACACTGCCAAAAAGAGATGACATTATGACATGGAAGGTGACAGGCATTCACTACCTCATAACATTTTTGAAAGATACTTTCACTTGTTGCCTTAACCAATTCAAAGCTGGCTCAAGTTCACCTGAATAAAGTGAACTCCTGCATAAAGGAAAGTCCTCTAGGTGTTCGTTCAAAAATATTACAATTTCCAATAGAAGACCACTCAAAACATGCCAAAAAAGTCTATTAGACGGGACTTAAAATTGGTACTTCATTTCTGTCAAAGGAAGTTCATCCATGCAACAATGAATTGTTAATAAAATGTATTTAAGGCCTCTTATGCTGTAATGCAAAAGTCTCAGAAAGGCAGAAGCCCAATAAGTAGTTCCCAGAGGAAAAAGGATTCTTTGCAATCACAATACCTTTTTTACTCCTTCATTTCCTCTGTACAATTTAACTTGTCCTTTACCTATTTTTTACTTGTTGCTGGGAGTCTTACACAGCAGTAAAACCAGAAAAATAACCTAACTAGCAAGTTTAGTGGAAGAAGAAATTTGTGTGGGACCAGAACAAGTGTATGTAAAATTCAGCAAACTGTTTTAACAAAAAAGGGTAAAATGTGAAAACAAAATAAGCACAAACCTCACCCTTCAGTTTTATATTTTTGCTAACATTGTTCTTAACGTAGCCAACATGAACTTTTTCTGAATCATAGAATCACTGGGTTGGAAAAGACCTTTGAGATCATCAATTCTAACCATACTCATCCACTACTAAATCATATCCCTAAGCACTTAATCTACACTGCCTTTTAAACACCTCCAGGGACGATGACTCAACCTCCTTTCTGGGCAGCCTGTTCTAAAGCCTGATGACCCTTTCTGTGAAGAAAATTTTCCTACTGTCCAATTTCAGCTTCCCCTCATGTAGCTTAAGACCATTCCTCCTTGTCCTACCACCTGTCGCTTGGGAGAAGAGACCAACACTCAACTCTCTACAACCTCTTTAGCCTTCTCTTCTCCAGGCTAGACAACGCCAGTTCCCTCAGACACTCCTCTTAAGACTTAATCTCCAGCCCCTTCACCAGCTTCATTGCTCTTCCCTGGATGCACTTCAGAACCTCAATGTCTTTCTTGTAGTGAGGGGCCCCAAACTGAACACAGTATTTGAGGTGCAGCCTCACGAGTGCTCAGTCCAAGGATGGAATCATTTCCCTGGTCCTGCTGACCACCATTTCTGATAATAGACAAGATGCTAATGGCTTTCTTGGAATGATGCACACCCTCCAGCATAATTCAAAAATTTGAGTCTTATTCATAGAGAAATGACCACTTGTCTTGTACAAGTTACTAAAAATGTTATGATGATTATTTTTTTTTGGCTAACACAAAGTATAAGTTATCCACCGACTCATAACGTGATGAACCAGAAGGTTAACCAAGTTAGACAAGAAAACTCATCTAGATCAGTACACCGATGCCAAGTTTGTGATATGGATAAAAAAAGTATTTCTGCTTAACACTCTTCTAGGAACAGCTGCAGTTGAAAAAGCTCCAGATTATGTTTCAGAATTGGAAAAAACATTTAGTCATGGTCTTTGAGCAGCATCAATGTACCACTGAGGTTCAGAATGCAGAGTTAAATGCTATCATGGTATTACTCTGGGAAACATAAGACAGTGAAGAAAGACTTGTGCATTTACAGGCAGACAGTTCTTGTATCAACCCACTATTTGGTAAAATGAAAGAATTAAAAGTTAAATTGGTTTTTGGCATTTATTTTTTTCACCTACTTGATGAGGTTTTCTATGAATTGTGTACTATTTAATGAGATTCTGTAAAAAGATATAACTGAGATTTACTTTATTCTATACCTTGTAAAGTATCCAGAGTTTATTAGTACCTTAGAGGTTACTGGGACATTAAGACAGTCCATCAAACTTAGCTGCCCTAACATACAAAGAAACCAAAGGCTTTTGGAAATGCTACACAGGTGTTTTCATTGAAATGAGAACCTGAATATACGTGTACTATCCACAGAGACATTCCTTTCTATCTAGATTATTATATTACACCCACAACTGCAATATCTTTTGCTCTCATCCCAAATCTAACCAATTCAACAAAGTCAAAACCACTGAAATGTATCAAGATTAATTCTACTCCTCATCGAGGGGGTTAAAAACTTTACTTTCAGGCTTACTTTTTCTCAAGTGTATTTCTCCATATAAATATCACATTCATTACCAAATTCATTTTTGAGCACCTTGTCAACTGTGCCTTCTGCCCTGCTCCCTCATGTTTCCAATTATTGACTTTTCTTGTGCTACTTTGTCAGTTCACCATCAAGTAAATGCAAACACCTTTAGACATACCAGTTCTTAAAGAATTCACAATAGAGTTCATCAATATGCATACCATAAATTTCCCGTTAAAATTATTACACAATGCGTCAGCTAAGTTCACATATCACAAGGTAACTGCATCAAAATAAATAGGAAGTCAAGAACTTACATCAGTTTTAGTTAGATATCGGACTCAAAGGCTGGGATATTTTAAAGCAGCAACCAAGAACAGTAACTCCAAAACAGAATTCCAAAGAAGAACTAAGCCTATACATGTCAAAGTCAATAGAAGGATTCTTAGCAGCCTCACTTTTTGATTGTTTTGCTATTTAGGCCCAAGATCTGTTTTCCTTCTTTTTATTCCATTCCTACTTTGTACTCCAGACTTCACAGAGATCGGCATGTGCTACTTCCTAGTGCTTTATAAAACAGCATGCAGAACGGAAAAACTGGAAAAGCCAAACAACAAGATGAAATTTGAAAAGTAAAACTTGCCAACGGTCACAAGGTTCAAACCCCAGCTATATTTCCAAAGATTCCTCAGAAAAATGAAAAAAAAAAATCTTGGTCTAGAGGAAGCTCTGATTCTAAAATCATGAATGTTAGAAGATTAAAAAAAAATGCTGAGTGTAATGTGGTGGGAAGCTGTATTTCAGAAGAGTTTTATCATTCGCTTTAACCTCAACAAAAAAAAAGTCTACTGAACTTAAAAAAAAATAAAATTGAGGCAATATTTTGGACATTTTATAGCAAGAACACTTTCCGAAGTCTTACAGATACTGAAAGCAGAAAATTAACTACCACAACAGAACACAAGCATCTAGCAAGCCTTGGTAATAACATGATTTCAGAATTAATTTATCAGACCTTCAAAAGTCAAAGAGCAGTTATTTAGATACACTGTCCCTAAATTAAGCTTGCATTAGGCAGCAGCCAAATATTATTAAAAAAGCTCTATTCTGTTTAAGTTACTGGAGAGTTCCATTTCTGAAAGTTATTTATTGATCAACTAGTGACAGGGGAGTTGCAAAGTACAATTACACAATAAATTACAATGACTTTTAACATAGTTAAAAACAAATATATTAACTGATATAATCAAAAGTCTATTTGCATAAATATATGTGCTACTTATCTAATAAAAATATTCTTTGTATAATGCATATTAATAAATTTATAGATATAAGCCCTTCCTTCTGGGGCTAGAGTCCCATTTTAAATGTTATTAACTGTTAGATTTTCCTGCCACGTTCTAAATGCTAAAGATGAGTCTAATCAAGTTGAGATGTCTCTACAGAGCCCTAAGATTTGGTTACCTAAGCGAGCCACACAGAGCAGTAGTGTGCTTGCTGGCAGCAAATCTCTCTCATACCTGCTTGCCACGCTTTGTTTCACCTCACAGAGAGATCTTGGAAGTCCTTGATTAGGTAAAGCTAATGCCAAGCCTTTAATTTGACATAAACGAAGCCATCAAAAGGTGAGATCAGCCAACCAGTGCTCTTGGCTGGCCAGCAGCCAAGGGGCAGCCATCTGGCTTAGCTGACACAGCAAGGTAGCACATGGTTCCAAGATGCATAGACCAGCTTATGAGAGTGATAGCTCCTTCCAGCCCTATCAATAACCAGGTGAACAGCACAGAAGGGCATTCACAAGGTTGCCCTTGTGAAAAGTATCTTAACTGGCTGGTTGGGTCAAATCTGCTGTATGCTTGTACTTTCGTACGCACATGAGTAGCACAGTGGTCATCATTGGGGTGGTTGGAGCTAGGAGGTGGCTCGCATGGGTACGTTGATATTCCAGTGGCTAACTGTTATCACAAAATTGAAGTCCTCCATGGATCACTTGGTCACTGAAGGTGGCTTCCCCTAATGCAAGTGTGTTATGCGTATATCTTTAGTATTATTTTTGTATCAAGACATGAAGAATCAGCTTTACTTATTTACACTGCTAAATATCCCTGACTTATGACGTTGATTAAGAACACCATTTAAAAAACAAGAGGTTTACACTCTTCCTCTTGCTAGCCGTATAAGATCACTGACAGAGCTGCAATGACTCATCAATAACCCTGCAGAACAAACCACAGAACATACATTCCTGCTAGAAACAACAAAATGCAAACCACGAACACTGACACCATGAGTGAAGACAGCTCCATGCAACTTGAGTCCAAATAAATTTGAACATCACTTTTAGACTTCTCCCTGATAGGGCCTATTTATCACTGAAAGCAACCTATCCTAAAGTACGGTTCATCTAATTTGCAGTCACCACCTGTAACACCTTCTTCCCTCTCCTACACCACAGCAGGGTCATTCTAGGAATTTGTTATCACTGAAGCATGACAGTTACTAACCATGCCCAAGTACTACAGCCACATCATCTGTAAAATACATATAGAAAGGTGCAAAAGAAGCTAATGTCACTCTTAAATAACAGCGCAGTAAGTCACAAATGGAGAACTAGGCCTTTCTTCTATGCTAGCATTTAAAAATTTCAGCAAATTCCCTGCAGAAAAAAATTCCTACTTGACAAAGGTCTTAAAATGCTCTAACAGTCTAGTATTCAAAAGGCATACAGGTAAAGCCATCCAGATATAGTTAAGGGAATCTATAAATAATTGCATCAGACGGAACTGCATCTGACTTGCAGTGCACAGCTTTATAGGGTGCAAGCTTTTAAATCAGCAGAGTTTCAGCAATTCACAAGCCAGGTGTAATCCAGTTCAAAGGACAGGGCTGGAAAACAGGCCACCAAAATGGAATGAGCAAGGCAAGAACCTGCAGGCATGTCACTGATGCCATGTTGTTTGCCGCGTTGGAGAAGTTCTGAGGAAGAGTTGTTTGTGCATAATTTAAATTCTCCAAATAGTCAAGTTTGATAGACTTGTATAGAATGCTCTGCTCACAAATGTCTTTTTCCCCTTTCCCTCACGCACACACACACACTTTAGCAACAGATGTTTTAAAGTCTTTCTACCAGAGTAAATACAACAGCTATAGAATAGCACTGAAAAGAAGTTTCTCAGTGTAAACCTACAGAACAAGATGCATATTAGCAGGTATATGGATGCGAAACACGAACAAATTGGACAAGCTTCAGTCATTTGAGAACGCATGCAGTACACAGCATCAGGTGTTTCAAAAGACATTATTTACAGCTGTGTTATTTTACCATACACAGGAGCTGGGAATAATCACAGGAACATGCAGGATGGAAAAAAACTTAAGGTCACTGAGAACAATCATTAATTAATTCTATCTATTATTCTGATTTTGGATTGGGAATTATTATACTTAGCGCTTCTACAGTAAATAATTGTTTCACTTCCTATTTCAGAAGCTTCAAACTTTTTGCACTGAAAGAGCAATGAAAAAGTTGACAATTTTCTTATTTCCTTTCTAAATGGCAGTTTGGGTAGCAAATATTGCACACGTTTTTCTTGTACTACAAACGCAGGATTGTTCAATTAACTTGCTTGACTCGCTGAGCAGTCTTAATCATGCTGTACGGCTCTGAATAGAAATGGAGGACTGAGCTGACAGAACATCTCAAACAAAGTTCTCTCTATACAGACTAATATATACTGTATATACACACACTATACTAACAGACAGCTCTCATACATTAAGTACTTATACTAAAAATAAAAAGAGAAAATCACAAACATTTACATTGACTCTCCTCTGCAAAATAATAATCCATGTTTTTAAATAAATGTTTATTCTAAAGGAATATTATTCTAAAGTGATTTTAGATGAATGAAATATCTTTTTAAGAACTCCACCTTATCTGTCTTGTCCCAAATTGGTGGTATTTCATAAAAAATATTCACAAATCTATTGGGCAGATCTTCAGCTTGGTAGAGCAGCATAGCATTAGAAAATTCAGTAGATCTTCAGATTCTTACTTGGTTGAAATAACTAAAGTCCAGATTTCCAAGACATCGACAGGCACTTCTCCTACCTAAAGGAACCAAGGCTGTTCTACTTGTTTTTGAACAGGTCATGTGTTGCAATATATAACACTATATAAAGTCTTAATAAACGCAGGCCATTGCAATTACAAGAAGTTAAAATTGTATCTTACCAAGACTGAACTCCAACTTTGGCTCATTTGCAATTCTCTGAATACCTTTAAGGGTTGAGAAAAAAAATTATTAGAAATAATTTAATTTCCATGTCTAGCTTTTAATGCACAGTAAAAGCATCACATACCTAATCTAACTACATGCAATTGCCACCAGAGTCATGTCTTATGTTACAAACATATAGTTAAAAAGAGACCTTTGCAGGAAATATTTGCTGGGAAAAAAAGGTACTTTTGAAGAAGGCTTTTCTTTTCTATAGAAATTTTCTGTTGCTCAGGAAACTAAGGAAAAAAGACCACCAACACAACCTTCCATGGGTGGGTACTTGGACTACTTCTAAGGGTTTTTTAATCTTGACAACTATGTATCTGTTGGAAAAATATTAAATCTAACAACTAATTTTTAAGTAGTTATTGCATCACATCAAATATGGAAACAAAAACATGTTCTGTGAAAGTTCGTAGATTAGGTTAATATAGTAAAAAATATCACTATGTTACTGACCTATATAAATTGTAAAGTAACAAAATCAATATCTTTCTGTTGGGAAAAAGCACACGAATTCCTTTTTTTCATATACCAAGATCAATAAGCACATTTTCATTCCCTCCTTTAAGGAATTCTGTTCTAGTGCATATTTTATTGCAAAGGGCAATGGGTTTTTTTAATGCACTAGGATAAAGGAGTGAACCACAAAGCTGCAACAAGAGAAACATATGAAGGATACATAAATAATACCGAGTTGTTAACCAACTGCAAGAAGTAACTGGATCTCTACAGTATCAGTAAATCTTAAAGAAATTAAACTCTGTTGTTGATATCTATGTATTGTCTCCACCAAGAATTAAGTATTTGTCAGTATTGACAACTAAATTGGTCAGGTGGAAAGCATCAAAGTTGGTATATGGACTGGAATGTAAGATTTTGATTAAAAATTAAAAAGAGAAAAAAAACCCTCAAAACCAACAAGAACCAAACACAAAAATGCCAAACAAACAAACAGCCCCAAAAATCAACACAAAATATCTCATCAAAAGTTACAACTGTTCTTGTTTCATGGAAACTTGATGTTCCTGAATAGGTCAAGATTCACACTGTTCTCATTTACTTTATGTAGTCATTCAAGCCTGTGCAAGAAAAATGACAGCTGAAGAGCTCAGAGAAGTCTTGCTCAGTAAGAAATAGCAACTAATATATATACACACATACGTATATACAAGTATGTCTATAAATGGAGCTATATCAGATTTCTGAGATGAATTCTCCCACCAGCAGAGTCAGCATATTGGTCTGGAACACCTTTATGAGTATCTTGAATACAGACTTGATGAACTAACTGGGCAACAGAAATACAGTGCCCAGACTCCATTGTAAAAAAGACTCAGCATACAGTTATGTGTCTTTATATCACAAAGAACCAACCTGTGATACTAATTTAAGTATCACTGAAGCGTCGTCATTTATCAAATTATCAGACCATATTTTAAATGGTAGCTTGTGTTCATATAGGACACAAAAGAGGAAAAAATAATTGGAAAACTTCTAAGCCTTACGAAGAAAACAGATTAGAAACAACCTGAAAAACACAGTAATCACACATTTGTTCCCCTGGAGATTATCTGCATAAATCAAAACACACCAGGTAATGATATTTAAAGATGATTTTCATCAGTTTTCTTCCTCTACAACTGCACTTTGCCAAGCAACAAATTAAACAGTATTACAGCCCCTGTTTGTGGCACCATCTACTCTTCTACATAATGTAGGCCATTTTTATTGTACTAATCAATAACATGAGCATATGCACTTACTTGTAAACTGTGGTTCTCCTAGACTGTCTACTTGGGATGAAGGGAGAAACTGCCGTGTTTCATCTGATGATCTCTCCCCTTTGATTTCCATGATCAGCCTTCGGAGCTGCTGAATTTTACTTCGCAAACCTTCCGAGTTTGCTTCTCCCAGTGCCACAGCCCAAGATTCACAATCTGGCTTTGATGCAGCTTCAAGGTAAAGATCCGGTTCTCCGCTCTGAAACTCTGTACTCGGAAAATATAAACACAGTTTTTAGGAGCTCTGACTCAATATGGAGATGATGAAAATATTGATGTCCTATACAATTAAAACTACTATAAACAAATTTATTTTCATGGTCACAGAACTATCTACCTCTTGAATCAAACCTCAATTCTTTCATGCTCAGCGCAGTACTAAGTCTATGCACAGAATGGTTCCAAAAGAAATTAACATATTGCTGAACTAGGCGGCAGAATCAAATCAAAATGAGAAATTCTATTTCAGAACAGACTCTGCAGCCTAGGAGGTAGCTATCAGAGCTGCTAACTTGAACAAGAATTTGATTTAGCTTGGGCACCAGACATGGTTCTGACCGACAGTGGGATTCATCAGAATAAATGTGTCCATCATTTCCTCTATTAGAGCTCCTCTTTATGCTCAGCTTCTCATTCATCCTTGCCAGAACACTACTCACCAACACATGCAGATAATTTAGCATGACACAGCTCCTCTGTGAAGACCCAACAGGTTGTATGTATGAGCTTCTGACCTCGTTACTATCCATGTGTGTCCTTTGCTGTTCTGCCTGAAGTGTAACTGTTTAATGATGAAATTTTCTAAGAACAAATGAAAAATTGGGGGGGGGGGGGGGGGGNGGGGGGAAGCTGAAGCTTTCAAGGAACCCAGGTAAGCTGCAGGGGTCAGTCATTTCATTAAAATTAACAAGAAAGGAAGGAAAAACACCTCTCGGGCATTTAAAATTCTGCAGTATAGATGGCTTCACAGAGTCATAAATTCAATGTGACATTTAGTGTGACACACTGAGAAGAACAAACTGGGAAAGAAAGGAAAATCAATGCCTCTTTAAAAGAAGTTACCAACCAATTTAAAATATAAAAGTCTACAAAACACTTGTGCTATTGTATTAATAAGGACTGAAGTATTTGGTTGGACATGAAAATAATTTTGAACAAAATAATCTATAGATCATATAACTGGATGAAACAGAATACTTAGCTATTTTCATATTTAGTTCAAAAATTTTTTTAAAAGCAGGGTTTTTTAATATAATGTGAACTTAAATTCCTTCATACTAACTTTATTATTTAACCTTGGGCACTTACCCACTTTTGTTATTCTAAACCTGTTTGCACTTCATAAACTGAGCATCTGCTACCTACAATTAACTCTGCTTTTAATGTTATAAGGGAACAAAAGATGCAAACCTCAAGTCAAAAGCCTCTTTAAACTGTACTAGCACAAATCCCTGTAGAGGTGAGACAATTTTTCAGTCTGGGGGTGGATCTAAGGAAATCCAACTGTGGGGCTGCAGCTGCTGCTAAGAATGCTGGATAAGATTTCACATGCCAGTTGGACTATAGAACTCACAAGGAAAGACTGGGAAGAGCAGCAGAAAGACAGGGAATAACTTTGTGGCTTCACAGGCAATTTAACAAGTGTTAAGAAGGACTCAAACTCTTGCCCCTAGCCCTGGCTTAGTCCGAAATCAAGGTATTCAGTTCCTGAGATACGAATAATCAAAATCTGAAGTTGCTGCATGTGTTCATCAGATCCTTGCTTACGCACAAAACACATACTTGTCTTGAGTGACCAAACCTGGAGACAGCGAGCTTCACTGTTTGTCAAAGATGACTCTAGAGACAAAAGTTATAGCTATAATCTCTCGTGTGATCTGCTACTGCATCTGAACCATGAAGGCATTAGCCTTCAAGAAGGCTGGTGATTAGAAAAACTAATAACTTCTCTGCTCCTCCAGTGAAATCTGCAACAGCACAGTTCTCTACTCCCTTCTGTCACTGGCATCAATAATTCAAAAGTTTAGTTTTATTTCACAGTGTTTTGGAACTAACAGTGGAGAAAAAAGAAAGGAAAGAAGAGGCATGTAGTCAATGAGCATCAAGACCAAAATTAACCAAAAGTCATTCTAATGAAAACAAAACTATATATATAGATATATCTATATATGTATGCATTTACAGGCATGCAAAACAACTGCTTGTACTATTCAGCCTTTAAAAGCATAGACAATTTTAATATAAGCAGGCTGGATATCGAAGACACCTGAGCTAAGGGAAAACTTCCAGACATACTAGCCAACACTTAACGAAAATAAAAACATATCAAGGTGTTCTTTTCTAAACTTTCTCTTCTTTATTTCTAAATGAAAACAGGCATGGTGATCTTGCCTTGAAATATTCTACCACTGGCTAGGTAGAAAACATCTGCTTTGGAAGGAAATCAGTGTTTTGCAATTGAAATCATGCTATTTATGTTTACCTCTTAGCTGTGGAAATTAGGCTGCTAAGCACAAAAGGCATACTGAATCACCCTTAATATGCATGGAACCAGAAATGGATATGAAATGCAGTAGGAGTGGGCATAATTCACTGTATTCTGATCTAACAGGTGCCAGTTTTGAGATCTGAAAATTCACTCTAAACTATCACTTCAAAACACTGCAGTCGGCTATATTTAGATCTGTAGAGTACTCTGACAGCCAAGTTAAAGTCTGAAAAGCATATTGAAAATATCTGAAACATATTCATCATTGCAAATGTAGAACGTTTCATTCTTCAGATCCAACCATTAGTAAGTCATATATTTCACATATTGTTTCAGTGCACGTCATGTTTACGTACAACTTCACATACTAGAAGAAACAATGTCCAAAAAACACATTGGCAAAAACCTCTGTCACAGTAAAGGAGCACACAGGTTTATTTACATAATGATCATCATCTCATTGCTCTTCTCTAACAGACTGTTCTGTTGACTTACTTTCAGTCAGATCCAGTAACCCCTAACAAGCTCAGACACTTAATTTCAAGTTTCCATATGGAAACAAAACTTAGCTGCAATGAGTCTAACTGAAAATACAACTAACAGATCCACAAATGTAATGAAGGTCTCAAATGAATAGTGGACATAGCTTAAGTATATTTGTATCAAAACACTCTAAATACAGGAGTAATTCATAGGTGGACAAGAGCACTTTAGACTTCAGGAGTTACTACAGGAAAAAATAGGTACACAATCACCCTTTCTTACTTTCTATTATTGCTGACATGAGTTACTATGTGTTAGTTTTGGAAAAAGATCTTGACCTTTTGGGAACAGTTAATATTGACTTCAGTGAGAGAAGTCATTTATCTGGTGCTCATTCCTAGTTTGTGGTTGTTCAGCCTAGGGAGGCTCCAGGGAGACCTTAGAGCAGCTTTCCAGTACTTAAGGGGGGGTCTACAGGAAAGCTAGGGAGGAGCTTTTTATCAGTGAATGTAGTGATAGGATGAGGGGTAATGGTTTTAAGTGGAAAGAGGGGAGATTTTGATAAGACATTAGAAAGACATTGTTTCCCATGAGGGTGGTGAGGCACTGGCACAGATGGTCCATAGAAGTCATGGCTGACCCATCCCTGGAGGTGCTCAAGGCCAGGTTGGATGAGGCTTTGAGCAACCTGATCCAGTGGAAGATGTCCCTGCCCACTGCAGCAGCATTGGAACTGGATGATCTTTAAGGAAATTCAACCAGTCTATGGTTCTATGATACAATTCTTGAAAAAGAAATCATGTAAGATCTAAGAACATACAGTATTAAGATTTTTTTTCTATTTACTTGGGCTTCTGCAACAGCAGAAAAGTAATTTTCATCTTAGTGCTGGAGACCCCGGTAGATTTTAAATGTCAGTGGCATAAACCTAGGGAAGACATTCATACAGTTAGTAAGCAAAACAGTTTTCTTTGTTAAATATTCTACTTGCTAGCCCTATATTCAAAGCAAAATGTCATATATATCTGTCTTTATCCCTTTCTCTTCTTGAACTGAAGAGGGTATATATACCTAGAAAACCAATATAAGACCTTTTGACAATTTGCATACACTCAAAAAACAGAAAAAGAGAAAGATTCTGAAATCACACTGAAATAATAATGTAACCTACAGTAACCTGATAGTGTTTGTCCTGACAGTAGATTTGTATCTATCTAAACAAAATCACTGTGCAAATCAATATTTTACTAAGTCTTGTATCAGTGTTTCCCAAGATATCTCATTTGTTTCCTGGAACCTAGCAGAGAGCTTGAAAGCAAAAATACTGTAACTTATGTTCCTACAAGAGCATATCAAACTGTGTCAGGCATACTCTTCATATTTGCCATTAAATGCCAGTCAAAACTGCAATAATATCAAGCTGTCAAAGTGTTTCTTCTCATACCTCCACACTGTTAGTTCAGTTTTGAACTGTCCTGTTGAAAAGAATTTAACACTCACAGCTACCAGCTTCAGGAGGGTTAAGTGGAAGCAGAGAGGTGAGCATGGAGAAAACCATGTATTATTCATTTTAATTTATGGAGTGGTCTCTAAATGTAAGCACTGACACCTGGATAAGCCAACTAGCACTTGGACTGCACAGCAGAAGCAAGCTAACACCAGGGTATCACTGGTGAAAACTGTGGGAACAGATTCAATCAACGAGTATTCTGCATTTGCTCTACAGCAAGTGGATGTAGCACTTGGGACCAAACTCGCGTACACTTAGACAGTAGAGTTGCTAAACACGCATTCTGAAGGAAAGTTTTGTAGTCTAGAAACTTTTCAACTTGCACAGAATGTAATCGTGTTCTAACCCTTGACTTGCCATCTCTTGACACAAGGTGGGCAGAACTAGCCATCACTTACACTGACATCTTGGAAAGTCAACGTGGCTCAGTGGCCACTACTGCTTCAGAGATTTTCTCAGATAAGATACCTCACCCATAGGTGCTTAGCAGCCCCTTCTAGCAGCTTGACCTCCTTGTCTCTTATCCTTATTTCGGTACCAGAGATATAACTGGATGCAAGACCTGAGGAAGCAGGGTGTGGAAAGCAAACATTTCTTATCAGGACTCCATTCACCAACTCTGTCACTGAAACATGATCGCAGTAAGACTTTCTCCCATAGAAGCCAGCACAGAAAGTTATGGTCTCACAGGACTTCAGGAGCTCAAATTTAGGGGAAAAAAAAAAAAATCAACCTCCCCCTGCTCAAATAAGAGTGACCTCAAATAAGGAAATAATAGGAAAAAAACCACCAACCTGAGAACCTGAGAGACCCCCAGAGACACTAGAAAGCCTTTACTCCTCCAAGCCAACAGTCTAAAACCAGAAGTGTATTTTAGTGTCAGTTCCACCATCCTCAAATAACTTTCTGTTCCCATTATTTTGTAATAAAGCTTAGATTTCCCTAGTTTTTCAATTGCCTCTTTTCTCTGCAAGTACTTGGATATTTCCGTTGTTTTAAAAATGAAAACATATTTCCTGTAAAAAATATCTTACTGATATCCCTCTTAAACTTTTGAGGGGTACTTGATGTTTAATCATAATCTCTTATACAGAAACCTGGGATGATGTGAAGCCAGAAATAATTATCTGAGTCACCAAAAAAAAAAAAGTGTAGGCAGCTATTTGAGTTGAACCTTGTCTTTCAATAGACTGGAGAATAATGGAGGGGCTCTAAAATGTGAAACAATGAATTATAACACACACATTTCCAAGGGTACAGAAAAAAAACATTTGGGATTTAAAGCTTTTCCATTTGCTGTTAATTTTCTTTTTTTTTTTTCTTAGGAAGCTTTATTTTTTTATTTTACCAAGCATGTAAAAGTGACAAGAAGACTAACATTCTATGACTTACTTTATTTTCATTAATGACAGTTATAAGTATATATCATTTTGAATGGGGTGAAAAAGAAATTACTGGCAGGATTTAAATGAAAACAAGTACAAAGCACATGGTCAAAGTCCAGGATCACAGCCTCTCCTTAGAGGATCACTATTTTTCCTTCTAAGCCAATATGCAAAGAGAGATCAAAAAGGTTGAAGGTTGTGTCTCTATTTTCACATGCACTAGCAAAAGGTAATTCTCAATTGCTACCTCAGCAGTGGAAAATGGTTGGGAGAATCAATGAGCTACTGCCACTTTATATTTTAAAGTGCCATCACAGCTAACCACCATATGCTGTAACAAAAGTAGAATGGAAGCTTTGATACGTAAATTATATCCGCAGGATATTTCTAATACAGACATCAGAGGCTTTCAATTCACAAAGCTGACTGAATTCTATATGCTGATGCATTTCATGTTCAAATTAGTAGTGATGAAATCACCCTATGCTTACTCATGATGCTATGCTAATCTTCCTTTGGAAGTTAAACTTTCAATCAAAGATAAAGAATTTAATTAAAAATTTTATCTTCACTGTTGTGATTTTTATTATTATTATTTCAGTAGGCTGAAATAAACTTATATAAGTTACCTCTATAATCTCCATTTAAGTCCCCACAGAATCTCACAGAGCCTGAGGTATTCAAAATGAATACAGCGTGATACCCCCAGTTGATTACTGCAGTATTAAACTTTGTTTCTTTTAATACCTGTAGGATTTCAGACATTGCTTCTTTCCTTTCATTAAATAATTACCACACATTGGCAGGAAACAAGGCAGACCACACAAATATTGAAATACCACCTCAGTATCTCAAGACCACTGAACAGAAGTACTGCAGCAATCACTGGAAGTACTAAGTGTGGCCTTTGAAAAGCAGGAGATTGCTTTTCACTGAAACAACGTATATCACGTCACTGCCTGCACCATCACTCTACCTTAAAAAAGGCAGGATTCAGAGATCTTGATTCTCTGCCTAAGTCTGGAAAAGTAGGCACATGCCTCGGTTATTCCATCTCTAAACCAGGCAGCAGTTCTGACCTGCTCTTCCAAGCCACTGCTAGTGAAAGGAAAAAAAACAAAGCTCCAAGTTAATTTGTTTACATACTCCAAATGGCTAAAGGGAACACTTGTCATCTTAAGGTATGCCTATGTGCAGGCCTCTTTTTTAATCACATACCCTGCAATATGTTTTAGATGAAACTAATCATACACCAAAATTTGTCTTCTCTATTCTCTCCCTTCCTCCCTACATCTCACTAGCTCTACCTGGATGTTCAGACCTCTTACCTCCCTAGTTCTCACTAAGGGAGCACACACAGTAATGCTACTATTAGTCTTAAAGGAATATCTTATCCTGAAAAACAGAACAGATATACAGATCAAGACAAGGCAGTCTTTGAATGTCATCTCTCACATCTGATTTTGCTTAACTGTGCCTGTGTCTCTTGGATTCATTCTGAATTGTGCTGTACAATATCACACAGAAGAAAGGAGGCAGATTACTTTACTCTTACCCATATGAGGCTCTATACAACAGCTGTCAACTTCAAACAACTTTTGGGACAGTGGCCTATCTTTTTGCATCTCCTGCTCACTGACACATCTGGAAGTGGACAAAACAGTTATAGAAAAACATCTGATGTAACTTAACCATGGCGTGTTGACCTTGGCTGGCTGCCAGCCACCCTCTCAGGTGTTCACTCACACCCCCACCTCAACAAGGCTGGGGGAGGAAAAATGAAGACACTCCTGGGTTGGGATAAAGACAGTGAGACCATTACCAGCTACCATCATAGGCAGAATAGACTGATCTCATGGGAAAAGGAATTATCACATATTAGAATAGTGCTGACTCTAGGAAGAAACAAAGACCCTTCCCACTCCTACTTGCTTCTTTTTCCCAGGCTCAACTTCACTCCCAGCTCCTTCTTCTCCACATCCTGAGCAGCAGGGTTTGAGGGCTGGGATGGTTATAGTCAGTCCATAACAGCTCCTCATTGCTGTTTCATCCTCCTCACACTTTATCCCTGGTTCTTTGCACAGGCTGCAGGGGTGTGAAGTTTCTCTGGGAGCTGTGGAGTTTCCACAGAGATTTCTCCAGGAGCTACAAGGCTATCTCTGCTTGATTGCCTGGAGCACCTCCTCCCTTTCCAAAACATGCTTTCCCTGTGGCACCACCAGCCAGGCTGAGGGGCTGAGCAATGCCCTGTGGTGGCAGAACCTTGCACAGGGCAGCCCCAGACTCCTCAGCTATGCTGCAGCCCCCTGGTTATGTAAACCCAGCAGAGTAACCACCTCTAGCAGGGTTTCCAAGGTCCAGAGACATAGTTATTCTCTAAGTAGCTGCTATTGTATATTTCTGTCTCTCATGAGGCCATGATTCTTTTCTGTATTGTACAAAGGGGAAGCTTAGATGGCATGAACAGGGTGGTTATTCCCGAAAGGAATCCAAAGCAAGGCAATTAACATAGCACTTGCTCAAACATTTCAGTGCCCAGCAGCAGTTTCCAGGTTTAAGGCATTTTCAGACGAAAGGGTTGAAATGTTCTCCTTATGACACCATCCAAGATTTCAGGAAGGAATCACATTTGTGTGAACTGCCACATTCAATCAGATGCATCTCACACCAGTGTCTGACCTGTTCTGCTAACAGCAACTAGTTCGCATTACGAGGGCACGGAAGCAATCAGCCACATACAGAGTGATAGTTCACCTAACAAATCCTTCTGTGCCCTTTCATGGACTGCTTAGAAAGCTTTTGAGCTAGGCTGCACTGGAAGCACTACACTTGAAGCACAGACAAGATTATCCACTGCAGCTGCCTGCCCTCTTACATTTTTTTTCAGTGCTGACACCACCCTGAGGCGAAGAAAGCCTGCATAACATCACTACATATTGCATGAAAATGTCCTTTTCCCCTCTCCGTGTTTACTCCACTGCCCTTTATTACATTCTTTTCTTAGATATCCAAGTTAATCTCCCCATTTCTCACCCTTACTCACATCTCCTACAATTCAGCCAACAACTCGGAGAACGATGGACACAACTGGCCAAAAGCTCAGGTCATAACCCCCTCGCCATTCCAAGTTGAGCCACCAGATGATTTTCATCTCTCAACCTGCAAGTTAAATCCCAGCAATACTGCAAGTTAAATGTCACAGATGTACTCCGCCTTCTTCTTTTGTGTTCTATCAGAGCTCTGTCTCTTCCACAAGGAATCTGGCATTGTGAGCAGGTGTGTCATCCTATCCTGCTTCCACTTGAATTTTTTAAAGTCACAGACAAATATTTTTAGAGCATTTTTGGCTCCCAATGGCCAATGGATATATTCTTGTTACAATGCAGCTAGTTTTTCAAGATCAAAGCCCACACTGATGAAGTTCTCTCTTCTTAGTTCCAGAGTTTCGCTTTTCTCATCTTCTGACTTTGCTCAGAGTCGTGGATTATTATTTCACTTCTTTTAGTATTTTATCTTCACTCGGTACATAGTATATCATCTTTATTCGTCTTCAGTTTTCTTCTAATACCTCATAATAGCCTGGCTTTCTTTTTCTCTTCCCATCCAACAAATCATCAGCCAGGCTCTCGTCCTTGTTATCCAGCACAGGAAGACTGCCAAGTTTTAAATCCATTTCTCCTCTACCTCTCTGTCTCTTCCTCTACCTTCTATTGTATTCCTTTGGGGTCGCACCCCAGGCACTCATCATAGCACTGCATACCTGAAGTTTTCTGTACTGTTTCCTCTTTTCTAGCCTAATATGTTTTTAGAGGCAGGTCAAAATGCCACCCTCACCTCTAACCACTTCAAACTTTATTTAGAAAGCCTGGCACTCAGCAATTTCTCTTCCTAAGTATGCAAGTATATTTCTTCCTCCACATATATTCACAGTCGCCTCCTCCATAGGCAGCCTGAAGTGCTTACTCAGTACTTGCTGTTGTCTACTTTCCCAGGTTTTGGACTTAAATCTGCCAGTCTCGCTGCCACAGAAACTGCCGCCTTTGCAGGCTTCAAAGCTAATTGAAAGAATCCCATCAGCAATTACAACTGCATTCTTCGTTCAGTTCAGCAGCATTAAGTTCCAGCATTGTGAAAGATGTACCAGACAGAACTGACATGACTGTATTTATACCCAAACTGTAACAGCACCACCTCACAGAGCTGATGATTCCAATCAGTGAATTGGAATCAACAAGGGCATAATTAGAAAAGTCTAAATTTGAGAGTCAATGGTAATCATTCAGCTGTTACAGTCAGGCAAAACCATGCTTTCAAATTCAGAAAGAAGTGCTTTTTGATGCAGTGCCTCACCATCAGGCACAAGACATAAGATTTAATTCCACTACTAAAGATGCAGGATTTGAGCAATTCCTCAGAATATTACTCAGGAAAAAATAAAACTCACAATGAATATATTTTAAGCCACTGCCTTCTCAAATGGGCTCAAATACAAAAAATCAATTCAGCACGTTGAGGACAAAAATTACGACAATTAATGCAACATATTCCTTGAAGTGGACTGGAGATCTTTGCTGACATACATTAAAAAAAAAGAACATCTATTAAACATAAAACTGGCCATCAAGCCCACAAATGCAGCATAACTTTTTTGCTTTGTAGCTAGTTTTACTAGTCTACCAAAACTACTCTTAGACCATTACAGATCTAAGGACTCAAAGCCTGTAGTAGTACCAGAAATAAGCCACATCATGAAAAATTTCCTAACATGATGACTATTTGAGTTGTTCCTGCATAGAAGACCCTATGTCAGCATTTTCTCAAATCAAGTCTTTCCACTAAAATAATGGTTCTGATTCCATTTTCTTCTGTTTCTAGAAATTTTACCAATAAGGAGATGATACAAAGTGAGAAAAACAGGAACCCTCTCCTTAACAGGGAGGCTGGCAATGATTAATCACTCAAGAATAAGATGAATCAGCTATGCATCAGCATAAACCCCATATTGTATGCAGTATCTAACAAACCTGATCATCAAGCTTCTACTACAATAACATTAAGGTTTTCATTTTAGGCATCAATTCAGAGTCAAGCAGTTTTTAGACTTATGCATCTAACAGAGAACAGGGTTTATTTCAGCTAAGTTCAACCAAAGTTTCAGTGTCTGAGTGGTTTGTTGTTATTTTTGTTGTCAGAAATTAAAAAAAAAAAATCACACCATGTCTTACTTACTAAGAACTATTGAAACATCTGTTTCTCTCCTGAACTCCACAACCCAGCAGCGCTCCAGGATTACCACCTCAGAGGCTTCAGAACTCTGCAAGACAAAGATGACAAAATGTTAGCATTTTGAACCTGACTGTGGAGTCCTTCTGTTTGGCTTTTCAGAGCCAACACAACATGTAGATATACTGACAACAAAATATGATATTCACTAGGCAGATGGATAAAGGAATTCTTTAATTACTGATCTTGCTATTCTTCTCAAGTCCAATGAGCTGTAATGTTCAAACTCTTGGTGAAGACCATACAGTAAACTAAGGAAAAAGGAACTTTGCAGTTAGGCAGTTTTTTCATTTTGTAGGTAATCAAGAGTTTACGTGACACCTAATTCCTAAGTAAATCAAGGAAGCCCAGCTCATTCTAACTTCCATATTTACTAATAAAGTGGAATCAAATGTCAGATTCTATTCAGGGAGTAGGGATTTTCAAATGAACAAAATAACGTGTAATCTTACAGATTGCATTTCTCCCCAATTTTCATTTAGAAGGTATTTCTTTATCATTGCTTGAAACTTTCAATGTTGTTTCTGGCTCTGCAATTCAAATTACATCAAGTGATATGGACCTATTGCAGAGTGCAATATGATACAAATTGCCATTATTATTTCTTGTGAGGGCTCCGTAAAGAAGATGCAGACTCTTCTAGTTTAGTAAGCAAGACTCATTTTTTAGGAAAGCAAAGCTATCTATCACTCCCTCAGAATTAATCTCTTTTTGCCTTAAAACTTTTATTATCCATTTTTTATCCCTAATTTATGGTAACAAATAACCCTTAGAACACACACTCATACANTGTTCTGCCAGAATCAGACTCAAACTTTTTGCCTCTATTTGCATGTTCATCTTTAAACAGAAACCTGATCCCGCATTTAACCTTCACTTGAAAATGAGATAATGCAGTCCAATTCCTTCAAGAGCTGGCAAATTTTCAGAAGATGACCAAAAGAAGGCATTTATTCTGTACACTAACAAAGCTCTAAGACAATTTAACAGTCAGCTGTGAGTATGTGGAAAGACTCCTATCCAGTTTCTGTCCAAGAAATAGTCAATCAGTTCTAGCAAAAATACTTCTCCCTTTTTCATCCCTACAGAAGATGGGTCATCTCCTGATACTCATGCCTCAGATTAAACGCTCAAATGTGACAACTCCCTACATTCCAACATTTCCTCCAGAACATATATCTGCAGGAAATGGAAGTCTGTCATCATATAAAAGAGAACCAACTCCTTGTTGCTTGGCTTTCAGACAAGACAGCTACTCTGAAAGAGGCAAGGGATGAAGAATCACAGCTTCCATGTAGTCTACTATAATTACCAAGGCCTAGAGGCTTGATATTCAGATTTATATACAAAAGGCCTATGTATAAGAAAAACAAATTGGCAAGTGGTTACCAAAAAAAACCCTATCAAATAATTAACAAGAATTTGTATTGGTAGGATTCGTCTCACACACAATGCAGCTGACACACAGTAGTAACTACAAACACAAGCGAAGACAGTTCAGACTATTTCAGGCTTTCTGCATTTTTAGACAGCAGATGCTGCAGCACAAGAGCCTCTTTAGAGATAAGTAAATCCACTCCCTACACCAGCAGAAGCTGGAACAAAACAATTCTGCAATTTCGAATGAATCTGGATGCTTTTCCAAGATAAGCAGTCAACAAGTACAGTGATCAGAGGATATGCATTTATTTTTTTCTGTAGGTGAGGGGGGATAAGAAAAGAAACAAGAAAAAAAGAAGAAAGACCAGAAAGCTACTGAAAAGAAAGTACGTGTTGCTACAAAATATCTCCCATATCCTGACACCAAATTGAAGAAAAAGATCTTCAGAATTACCACTGCTGCAGACATTTTGGCATTTAAATGAACTAGGTTCTGTCTTACAACCAAAAAGCTAACAAGAAATTTATTTACGAATGGAATTTCAAAATCTTAATCAAGGGAATCACTAAGTGTATCCAATAGATATCAGCTTTGTTTTTCAGTATCTGAAGAAATCTAAAATGCTTCCCTAAACGCATGACATGATTTTATTTGGAGCTTTTATTTTATTTTCTAGGTTTGATTTTAATAAAAGGGTAACTTCTAACGATCTGCCCTTTACACATTGCAAACAGGATCAAAATCAGATCTGTAGTTATGCGTTACAATCCAATATATTGGATTTTTCCTTCCTAACATTGATAATTTTGGATAATAGTTGCTGAAAACTTACTGAATTAGTCCAAATGCCTAAAAGCAACTAGGAATTGCACTGTGTTTTTCATTAAAAAAATTACAAAGTTCAGAGGCAGCAGAACCCACCCCATCACCCTCCAAATCAGGAACTTGTTTTAAAACACTAGTTTAAGAGGAAATTAAATGATTCATAAATCTAACTTAAACATCCTAGTAAAACTGCTGAAGTAGAATGTCCAAAACTCAGAATGAGCAGAAACCCTTTTAATTCAGTGTGTCAAATGACTGACCAAGCTTTGCTATCAGTACACAGTTGTAAATCCAAAGTACTACTGCACTACTAAATCCACTCCTGTCTGCCATGAGTCTCAAAGACTAATGAAGACATTCCTGGCTTCTGGGGAGTCCACACCTAAAACTGAAATAAGAGACAGTCACACCAAAACACGAGTGGGTGTCTCCCGAGTATTCGTACCTACGTGAACTGTATGCGACTCCTTTCAACATAAAGGAAGCTTAACGTTATTAAGCTATCAACCATCATTCAAGTGCTTGCCTCCAGATTCACAAGCAATCTGAAGGATACACTGTGTGCAAGACACACTTAGAGAAGTTTTCCTATAGAGTCAAATACAGCATTTTTGCAGTTAGAGGGCAAAAAAAAAAAATTAAACCACCTCCTACAGCAGTAAGGGAAGCATGCAGTGTTTGAACTTGTACATTCTTTCAGGTGTTTATAACTATCTGCACTGAATTTGTAATTTATATTGTAACTGGAATTTGGAACTACATTATTGAAGATTCCAATCTGCCCTTTTCCTTTGGGCTGGGGAGTAAAAAGAGCACTCAAAAATGAAAGCACCGAGAAACTTTTATAGCTGTCGAAGTGGCATGTTTGAGCTATTTTCACATTCCTGTAGATCAGACTTGATACACCATTGGGGAAAAGTGTGTCATTATGAAAGGGTTTTACAATAGGAGGTTTGTTGCTGGGAGTAGAGGAAATCTACTGTTAGCTCTGTCAAGTCGAGAATTAAACTGACAGATAAAAATTAGAAGTGACATTCCAAGCAATTCATCTGTGTTAAAACAGGAAAGTAGAAAAATAAATCTATAGCATTGTGGCAAAAAACCCAAACACTACAGAAAGTAAAACATTTTCTAATAAGACATTACAAAAAAAACCTCCATAGTCAACCGGGGGCTGGTATATGTACATGAATTTCACAGTTTATAAATTTTTTTAAGCTTATTTCTGCAGACTTGAAATAATTAAATCAAACGCCTTGTAGAGTAGAGATGCTGCATGCAGTAATCTACTAATTGTGCTTTTCACATCACTGATTTCCTGCATTTATATGTATTCCTATGATAAAAACAAGTTATATTCAGAAATTTCACAGAAACATAACAAAAGGGAAGTAAAGCAGACAAAATTATCACAGAATCACTAAGTTGGAAAAGACCTCCAGGATCATCAAGTCCAGCCATTCCTATCAACCTCTCATTCATACCCCTGAGTTACATAAAAGTAACAAAAAAAGTACGCGAGGGAAGAAAAAAAAAAAACTTTCACAATGCAAGGGATAAGAATTGGCTTCAGTTCTTGCTCTCTGTTAAAGCAAATATTTACAATAGGCAGGTTAGCCTGAAGAGACTGGTAGCAGCAGGTGAAGTTCATCAAATTATTCTGAACCCCTATCCTCTCTCCCACAAACTGTAACATCATCACTGTCCACTGCTTTATCAAAGAACTACCAAGCACCTTCACCAGAAGCCTTAAGGGTGACAGAGGAAACCCAAAGATCAGGTATTTGGGCACCATTTTCAGTGACTAAGCGCCTAACTTGCAGGAAAGGAAAGTAAAGTCAAGTGCCCACTCCTCATTACCAACTCTTCTCTAGTTCCACCACGTACATAAATCCTGACTGTATCTCAATATCCTACCGAAGGCCAGCTTCTCATCACGAGAGCTAGAAGACAGTGAATAGGCATGGCATGGGTGTTACCAAAAGTCTGCAACACACACACAACATAACAGCATTAAGAGTAACCTAGTGTCAACCTAACTAGCTCCGATACCAATAGCAGCGAAGTCCAAATGGGATTAAAAACAGCACAAGCTGTATAACTTGCCTATGATCCCGTGTTTTTACATCTTCACTGGTACTGGCAAATGAGCTAGTCAGATGGATACTAGCTTAATAACGTATCCATCTGCTCTGGTTGGGCTTTTGACTATGCCATAAACTTTACCACCTACGTTTGCTATTTCAGTCTTAGCACAGATAATGTTCATCACTCTGCAGTTAAAGTATAGCTTATATATATATATATGTATGTATGTATGTATGTATATGAACACGAAAAAAGCAACAGGATTGGGCACAGTAATTTCATTCACAAGTAGCAAAATTAAGAGTCTTAAATTGTAGGGAGGTACAACACTTTTCTACAGCAATATGTCCATTACCAAATGGATGAAAATACACTGCTCTAATTTTGAGGTATTAGCAAATGACTGCATGACAAAAATGCAGATAATTTCTGAAATTAAAAATGCCCCTTTAACTGTTGGCAAGTGGTATTCAGCAATCTGAAAACTTCTTTATTTTTCTTCTGCTATATTAATATTCCCATCCTGTGCCTAACAAGTATAACAAAGCTTATGACCCAAGCTGGGTGAAAAGGAAGAATGTGTTTCCTGAGCATCTGGTCAGCGGTTGTAACCTGGTAGATCAGTGTAACCACGAGTACAAACTGTCAGCTCACTGAAAGATGCTAAACCATCTTATTCAAAAAGTGCCCTACCCTCTGTGATTAATCCATAATGCATTGCTACCAGATACCAACTTCACGCTGACAATTATAATACTACTAATCTGTATTCACTCTGGAAAATGTTGACTTACGTCGCTGAACAAATCCTGCAGAACATGTAAGTACTTGGAATAGACTGTTATCTTTAATAAATACAAATACCTAATATTAATTTTCTTCTTAGTTTCATAAAGTGTTAATAATAATGTACAAATACACATTCTCTTAATTCACACCTCATATTCGCTAAGTCTTTTACGCACAAGCATAATTAAAGAATGAAAATTAAACATTTTCTACATTCTACACACAGGTTGAAATCATCTTGAATTAATCTTCCTACCAAATAGGTTAATTATACACAGTTCAGATGAGAACTAGTTAAGTTTTGCAAAGTTATATTTTGGTGGAAGACTCCAGTGCTCTATCACAACACATACTTCAGATAATATGCTTTCTAAAAGAAAAAAAACCCTCCCCTTTTGTTCAACACTTTTTTGCTGTCATTTAAAAAATGTGTTATTAATCTCTGGCTCACTTCCCGATATATTGCCTTTTTAGAACAAAAATAGCTTAAAATAAGAATTATATGTTAACTGTATTTTAAAATTAAGCATGACAGCTTAATTACAGCTTTTACCAGTTTCAGCAGTATCAGGGAAGTAAGGAAGGCAGAATACAAAAACATTATTGCTACAAGTACTGCGTGTTTGTAAAATGCATTATCTTGGGATATTTAAAAGTGGACAATGAAGAATGTTTCTTTCCACTGGTAATAATCACTTTATTTCAAGTCTCTCAACATCTAGCACAACTTCCAGTAAAAATCTCAGTCTTCCTTCAGGAGGGGAAAAGTAGTAAAAAATCAAAAATCTCAAATCCTGAGGTGGTCAAATCACTCATGAACGGGATATAAGCAGAATTTCCTTGATGAAGTTAATTTGAATCACAAGAGCTTACATCTCCTTCATTAAAAAGCAAACAAACAAACAAACACACACACACCCCCAAACAAAAACAAGGCTCTGATGCAACAACTTATTATATAAATTAGCTCTTTCCTTCTGGAGGCCCAAGGAGTGAGAAAGATGGGAAGACCATGAGCCACTCCTCAGGGAGAAAGTCTTTGCCAAGTTCTTTGTGCCTCAATGATGCAGGGAAGTATCCATACTTCTGCAAGGTAAAAATCTAGCTTGCAGAAAATTTCCCGAAGAAAGCAATTTTACTTTCTGCTAGAGGAAGAAAAAGACATTTCACTGAAGTGTTCAGGAAAAGACATGTTTTACTGGTTTTGGTACAGCTGACTAACAACAGATGAATAGTTTCTTTTGATACTTACGATGCAGAAAATAAGTACTGGCAGCTAACATAACATGATTTCCTTTAAAGTAAAAATTTCCAGTTGCAAGTAATCTATTAAAATAAATAAATGAATCAAAATCAATGGATGTACTCATTACACGTGAGAGCAGAAGTCATATCCAAAGCGTTAACAAGCTTAATTTGATCATTTCAATTCAGTAACCACTTTAGTCCAAACAATATTGTGCTGGTAAGACCCAACTAAAAGAAACATCATATTTAATACTAGGACAGTTCTGACTATTTGATTTTAAGATGTAAGAAAGTGCAAAAATAGAAGCATTTCAAGCACCAGTATCAATGCTCAAATTGAATTCAGTGGAATGGGGACACAAGTATAGATTTGTTATTACTCTGGCAAACCACCGAGAAATATTTTACCAGCTGTGACTGCCAAAAGACTGAAGAAACAGGTTATAATGACAATTACTGCACTCTGCTCCGATACTCCCCTTGATATTTGAAAAAATGTGACACAACCTTTAGAACAATGGCAACTACTGGAATGGGACCAACACGCAATGTAAACTCCAGCTTGCAATAGTGGAGTGGAGGGAAGCCCATCATCACAAATCAATATATTTCAATATGAAATTAAGAAGCAAGCGGGGGGGAACAAACCACAAAAAAACCCCAAACAAACAAGAGCCAAGTGGACAATTGGGAACAACCAGCTCCTAAATTGAAGCAGCCTGATCTAGTAGAAAGCGTCCCTACCCATAGTAGGGGGGTTGGAGTTAGATTATCTTTAAAGGTCCCTTCCAACCCTAACCATTATGTAATTCTATGAACAGTGGTTCCCTTTCACAAGGTCTGAACCTGGGCTGTGCAGCCCCTGCAATAAAGAAAGCGAGAAACAAACACCTTATTCCCGTTACCCATGCTGTTAAACCCATGCTGGAATTTATTTAGCTACAAAGGTATCTAGAAAGACTTCTAGAGAGCAGAACAGGTTGTTATTGACAGCCCCCAAAATACTAGCACAGAAGAGTGATACAAACGTTTCAAGAGTAAGGAAAAAAAGAGGGAAAGAAACACATGTTGGGTATAATACACTTAGCCTATGGTCATAACTTCCTTGACTCTTTAGCAGTTTCAGTTAAATTAGCGTAGTACATGCTTGCTGATAAGCTAGAGAACACTTGCTGCTAAACTGTATGAGTGAGGGGACAGTTAGACTGTGTACCTACCAGTGCATCCTAATGTGAAGAAAATCAGAAATTGTGGGGCACAATGATCCCTCTCCATGCTTTGGGTAGAGATGATTTTCAGTTAAAGGAAACCCTGCACAATACTCTGCACAAGTTCACGAAAAGGACATCTCCAACAGCGCAAGTTCTGAAGATCACAATTTCCTTTACCTAAGCTAGTTCTGAAGTTTTCTCACAGTTGAGATGTTCAATTCTGATTTAATTCCAAAATAGGGTATCTATGTGTCAGAAAGCCTTTAAACAAGAGGTGATACAGTTTGATAGACAAAATTAAGAAAAACAAAGGGGGGGAAATGCATACTTGAGTAATTTTATTTCATATATTATATCCCCATTGTAAAGCAATTATCCTTCAATTGCCATAATTTAATTAAATTATTCATTCCCCTAATTAATTCAAAAAACAGTTTCTTGTGGTTTTATTACTTCCTCTCTATTCTGAATTTGCCTTACAGGAGTGCGAGCTATACAATGAGCTCTACCCAAACTTTCTTACCTCTCTGTTACTTGACTGCTCTTGTGAAACATGAGCCTTAAATAAGAACACTTCAGCATAATTCACATTTCAAGATGCAGACCAAGACTGTTTCTTCTGCCAGTGACTGACTGACAGTCAAAATACATCACTGAAAAAAACTACCCAGAACTTTCTAAAGATACAACATTACAGGTGGTTCCAGCTATCACCAGCTCTGATGAAGTCACTGTACTGTTAGATAATGTGTTACCAATGCACAAACACAGATGGTGTCCAATACAGCAATCAGGAAAAACCTTGTATCTTTATCATTGCGAATAATTTATCACTGAGGATAAATAAAACAACATTTTCTTTTCCAGTGACTATCCCCATCAGAACACCAACTTGCAAATACTCAATCAAAAAAAACTGGATGTTGTCTCATACTTTTACTTATTAAAAAATTATAGTTAGTTTCATGTTTGGCTGAAGTTTTTCCACAGAATCAAAGACCAGTCGGGGCTGGAAAGGACCTCTGGAGGGCGTCTGGTCCAACCCCTCTGCTCAAAGCAGAGCCACTCACAGACAGTTGTTCAAGACCATGTTCAGGCAACTTTTGTCTGTCTCAAAGAGGTGGAGACTCCGCAGCCTCTCTTGCCAACTTGTCACCCACACAATGAAAAGCTCTTTCTTGATACTTGGAGGGTACCACCTGTGTTTCAGTGTTTGCCCATTGTCTCTGGCCCTATCACTGGGCATCATTGAGAAGAGCCCAGCTCCATCCCCTTCGCATCCTTCATTCAATTATTTACACATTCTCTTCTCTAGGATGAACGTTATCAGCTCTTTCAGTCTTTAATATGAGAAATGGTCCAATCTCTTAATTGTTGTGGCCCCTCTTTGGACTCTATCCAGTATGTATATGTCTCCCTTTCATAACATAATACCTTTCTTCATAGTACTTTTCTTTTCAAATCAAGTCTTATGTTTTCCCCTAAATGGTTTAACTAAGTGGAAAATCAATCCAAAATTCACCACAAGCTATCAACTTTTCCCATAACCTTAGAATAAAGGGAATAAAAACATAGCAAGTACTACGTGGTTTCAGTATTTTTAATTAAAAGTGGTAAGTGTTAATATATCTACTGTATGTCTTCTAAAGACAGTTCTTGCTCTTTGATTCCTTAGACAACCCATAGCGATGTTCACTTTCATTTGACAGTACGATATACCTTCCCCTGAGTTTTAGTATTCTGCATTGTCTCTCAAGCATCAAAAGCACTACGTACCAATAAATGGGTGATGTGTTTATAGCTATAGCCCTGAAGAAGATCAAAAGAATTCCTAGCACACCTGTAAATTGTCTCTATGTAGCCCTTGCTCAACATCAATGGATTCCAACTTCTAAACAGAGAACCAAGTAATTCTTTTTTAAATTTCTTCATTTTAACTTCAGTCCTCCTCCAGTGATTCTTTATCCTCTCCCCTGTGCAGTTAAAGGGATGGCAGCCTTCTAAATGACTCCCAAGCTTAAACAGGTATGGAAAAATGTGCCAGAGTACAGCTCTGTCTTTAGCCTGCCCCGACATCAGTGCCAGGACTAGGCACATCTGTCTTCTTTCCAAGAGCAGCAAAATCAGGCCCTTGATATTCCACACGTATATCTGGGATATTTTGATTGAGGAAATATAAAAGAAAACAAAACCAACAACAACAACAGACAAACACAGAAACTTAGAGCAGCTACAGCCGGGGAAAGATAGATGACTGTTTTTCTCCTCTCAGAGAAACTTTTCTTTCATATTCCCTTATAACCAATAAGTCACTGGGCATAAAAGGCAGAGTGAGCAATTCCCATATGTAAGCACCCAAAGGAAAAACACCAAAGTTATAAGCACTTATAAGAAAACTTACATCATACGAAATGCAAGGGAAAACCTACACCTCATCAATTTTAGTTTAAAAAGGAAAAATCTTTCCCTCCCCTACTGATTAACAACATTCTTTTATTTCAGATATAGTACTGACTTTCTGATCTTCAGGATTACATCCCCAAGCTCCACCAGGGGAGGTTTAGACTAGACATTTGGAAAAAAAAAATCATGGAAAGGGCCATTGGGCACTGGTACAGGCTGCCCAGGGAGGTGGTTGAGTCACCTTCCCTGGAGATGTTTAAGGGACAGGCGGATGAGGTGCTGAGGGGCATGGTTTAGTGATTGATGGGACCAGTGGGTCTTTTTCAACCTAGCAATTATATGATATAAAAACACTCTCACTAAACAGGACCTAGTAACATATTACAGTGACAAACTGTAGAAGTTGGAACCTTGGGAATTAGAAAACAGACATCATAGGCAGCACAAATAATTCTTAGTCAGTTAAATAACAATAAAAGTGGAGGCATCTCACAAGGATTAGGTCCATCCTACTTTATTCTTGATAGTCATAGAATAGTTTGGGTTGGAAGGGACCTTAAAGATCATCTACTGCCAAGCTCCTGCCATGGTCAGGGACACCTTCCATTAGATCAGGTTTTGTATATATTTTTTGAAAAAGCAAGTGCCTTTGTTCAAAAAAGCACTTATCGCTTAACTAGAACATCATACATTCCTGGTTTAGGATATTTGTAAGAACAGTAACTAAGCATGGACAACTTTTTTTAAAAAGTACACTCATGCAGACAATTTGCTCAGGACAAAATCAGCCAGATATCAGTAGAAGGACATTTCTCATGAAACAGTTGCTTCATCTCATACCTCAAGCCATCCTCAAGGGAAACTTACACACCACTTCGCAAATATGAGCTTTGGAATGGAGGCTGCAGTTTTACAGGCAACTGAACTGACATAACGGCTAAAATTCATAACTCTGCTAGATACCAAATACATCCAATGGACCATAAAATGAAAATTATGGGCTCTGTATGATCTCTCCCTTCACAGCCAACTCTTGACGTTCCATCAGCTATAAACTACCTGTCTCTTTCCCTTAAGAGGCGACTGCTTTCTCATCTCTTCCCTCCACCAAGAACAGCCTAGTCTAGTCTCTTCCTACCTCCACTCCTAGAGGCCATATTTCCTTTCCAAGATGGTAAAATTGATCTGTTTCCACTGAACTCTGAGCAATGGTCATCATCTTCTATTTAGCTTAGAATACAGATTTGATTTCAGACCTTAACAAAGGCACTTGTGATCAAGAGCTTGTCACTTCTCAGCTGTGCCACTTGGTCTAATAAACTCCATAGCACCTAATTACTGATCATGATTATGTTCTCACACAATATGATCATTCAGAGTAACACACAACAAGGAAATGGGAGTAATCAGCCCACAGAAAGAAAGGTTAGGAAAGGCATTTTTCAAGTTAGGGAAGAAAGGCCAATAGGTAAGTACATGCAAGCAAGAAACATGCCTACTTATTTGAGCAGGCACACCACAGTATGTTTAAATTCAAACCTAATTTAGTGACTTGATGTAACGCACAAATAAGGTTTTTGGAGATACCTATCAAAGAGCAGCACTGGAGTTTCTAACTTTTTTACCAGAAATTCTTATTTTAAACAATGATCACTAAATACATTAATGCAAACATATCTGTACTGAGACCTACCCATCCATCTCTCTTTCTACACTTACAAAAATTAAAAGTATATTTAAAAAGAAAACCACAAAACTATCCCGAGCCCATGACTACAAACTCCAGCTATGCAACCACGATTTGAAGCCCTGGGCAAGAACAAGAGTCCACCTGCAAAAGCTACTATCTACCTTCCAGATTATCAAATATTTGAGAGTCATGTTCTACACACAAAGCAGAAGTAAAACCCAATACACACATTGCAAGGTTAATTTACTGAAGTACAATTATACAGAAACTCTGTTGATTACAGTATCAACAGGCCCTAAATATTTCTTTATTTATGTCTTAATGTTGTTTCAAGACATTTTGTGTGCCTCAATACAGTGTAGAAACTGGGGTCTACAGCACCATGTGTTAGCTATAAACAGCAGCATAAAACTGACTGTTGAAATTAGTTAGAAGTGACAAGGTATAATATGCATTAAAATAAATATCCTTCATGGAACCATAGTAAAAAAATTCAAATCACTTATTAAACACAGGTATTCATAATTTAAAAAATAACTATGAATAAATTACAACTTCATCTCCTTACAGCATTCTGCTTGAAACACGCAGGTTTTACTCAAAACTATCTACTATTTAAAGTAATGCAGGTTTTTACATTCATTGGGAAAAGACAGCTAAATGATCAGTGCTTTTACTTCCACATACTTAGGTTATAAATGACTCCATTACAAGGCTGTGTAGCACAATTCTTTTAGTACATTTATGGCGATGCAAACAAACTTATGCTTTGAGTTGCAAAGATCTGTTGCATTTCCTAATCAAGCATTATGTGAGAAGTTACGATTTTAAGAGAAAAAAAATCACGTCTGCCACAAAAGAAAAGCTAAAATTCCAAAAATACAAAAACCACACCAAAAGTCCCCACCCACCAAACACCCAAACCACAATCTTGTATTGAAAGTAAAGTAAATGGGGAGGGGAAAAGTACTTATAAATAGTTTTTTTTAAAAGTATATATTTATTTTCCAGAAAATCCAGTAGGTAGAAACCTACCATACTGAAATGAAAGCACCATTTAAGATGTTCAGAATGTTCTCTTTCATGGACCATTCTTAAATAAAAATATTAGACTGAAGTGGAAAATCTTCCCCCATAATGTACGTAAAAGAACAATTAAAAAGAGGAGTCAGAGGTAAAAGTTAGCATATAGAATCAAAAAAAACCAAAAAAATGCCTGCTTTATACAAGTAAATATTGCTTTCAGAAAGTCATGATAGTCACCGAGATAATTGTCTCCATTTGCTTCTAAATTTGTGGAAACAGCATACACATTAACCAAGATGATGCCAAGTAAAGAAAACAGACAGGAATAGAAATATTTTGAAATGTTAGCTGTCTTCCAGGGAAACAATATGGCTTATCACTGAAATTGTGTCAGTATCTTACAAAAATTCAGACTGTTGGCTTCCAAACCCGACTACTTTGGCAGGAAAAGAACATCATTTACATCACAACAGAACTCAGAAAAGTTGCATTTTAAAAATGCTGAAATAAATAAACGAACCACACAATATTTGCTGCATCTTCAAAAAGGCCCATGTAGTACACATTATATGTTGATAATGGTGAACAAAAAAGCAAATAGGGAATTATCATAGAATCACCAGGTTGGAAGAGACCCATCGGATCATCGAGTCCAATCATTCCTATCAAACACTAAACCATGTCCCTCAGGACCTCGTCTATCTGTGCCTTAAACACCTCCAGGGAAGGCGAATCAACCACCTTCCTGGGCAGCATATTCCAATGCCTAAGAACAGGGCAAGAAGTAAGAACAGGGCAAGCACATAGTCATACTTCTCTAAAACTATTACTCTTTACTTTTTATTGTTATTTTGTTAAAGCTTAGTTTCAGTTTCCAACCCACAAGCCTATTTCCCCTTACTCATTTTCCCCCTCCTCTGGGTGCAGAGAGGGAACTGGGACTACAAATACTCAGTGTTTAGCTGCCAGTCAGGCCAGGGAGGGGCTAAACCAGGTGAGCCCCATTACAGGAGATATTATAGCAGATCATTCTCAAGGAAAACTTAGCTTTATGCACAACGGTACCAATACACAGTTTCAAAAGAGTCCATGCATTTGAATAGCACAAATAAGCAGCCATAGTTTGCTTACAAAACTACATGTAAACAAACTTCAGTTACAAATTTGATGCCATACTGTGCAGAATTAGGTTAAACTTACCTTACTATAAATAATTGTTTTCAAGACTAATCACAAATGCATTGGCCTCCTAGGAAAAAGAAACAAAGCAACAATTTTGACTTGATACAAAAGAGGAAACCAAAGCTCCTGTGGTGCTTTTCACTGTTTCCTTCCACCTCTACCCTTTTTATTTAAGAAAAAAATATATATATTCATACTGCACTTGTAGTTCTTTACATAAAATATTCCAAAATCTCACTGGCAAACAACGTTTTTACTGCATGCTCACTGAGCAAGCATGGGATATAACAGCCTTTATCTTGCCCTTCTGCATTTTCCTCCGTTTTTGGTCATAAAAAGACAGCTTCAAGTTTCTGAAACAATTATTTCAAATACTCAATTACTGATAACAGTAATTAACTTTCCCCAAAGTATTTTCAGAACAAAATTAAAATACATTCATGGCTGTTATTAAAAGAAAGATGCAGCTGAAAGTACTGGATTAAAGATAATGAAACTGTACAGCACTCTGGAAATGTCAGTGTTTATTGCAACATAACAGCCTAGAAATTTTTCAGAGGCAAGTTCAGCCTTCCTCTGGACTTCACATTCTGACTTGAAGCAGCAATTACTGATCTCAAAAAGAAGGGGGGGAAAGGATCCCTAGTTGTCTCAGTTCTAGCACTGGTCTCAAACAGCAAATCAAAAACTTTCCAGTCTGAGCAATGCCCAAGTGCAATTTCAACCACAGTGTATCTCCCCTCAAATAACCCCAAGAGCCCCCCGCAAAAGCCACAGGCAACACTTCTGTCCACACAGGCACGGAAATAACCAGCAATTTCACTTCAAAAAGCTGTTTCCATCCTACCTACAGCTTTTAATTTTGTGCAAAAGCAAGGAAGTATGTCCACAAAACACTGCAACTACTCATGTAAAGTATCCACCTGTAAACAGATCTGTATACAATGCTAACACAGTGTTATCCATTTGACACCTTGTGGGATTAATAAGATTGCTCCTTTGCCAGGATACCAAATCCTTCAAGACAGACTTTCATGAACAGTTTACATGCAAAGTAGAGCCACTTAGCAAGTAGGAAAGTGAAATGCTCTCAATATAAATTAAGTTTAACTACTTTTTTTTTTTCATGTTTCCACTCACTACTTTTATTTTCTTTCTAGAGCAAAACAGAAAAAAAGTTTTCCCAAAAAATCTCATACAAAGAGTTCACTCATTTAACAATCTCATCCCTGCTTTGGTATTTAACCACTTTCAAAAGCCACATATTGCTTCACATGCTAACTCACTGTAACTGCTGTGCCTTAAACATTGAGCAGAGTATCATACATTCCCCAGGAAACTGATAACAATGGTGTAACATAAAGGGAAACCAACAATCTAGAGTATAACAAAGTAACAGCCCATGGAAGAACTAGTATGTTTATACTCAGCTGCATAGAAACTCTGTAACAACAGACAGCACTGACTTCAGGACTCCATGTCCACCATCTTACTACTAATTTCAATTTCAAGGCAGTTAGCAGTAACTTTTCGAAGTATTGCACAAGATACGGTATTCATACT
>WAAB01010737.1:55704-67584 GCA_013389865.1 Piaya cayana
TTATAGCAGATCATTCTCAAGGAAAACTTAGCTTTATGCACAACGGTACCAATACACAGTTTCAAAAGAGTCCATGCATTTGAATAGCACAAATAAGCAGCCATAGTTTGCTTACAAAACTACATGTAAACAAACTTCAGTTACAAATTTGATGCCATACTGTGCAGAATTAGGTTAAACTTACCTTACCATAAATAATTGTTTTCAAGACTAATCACAAATGCATTGGCCTCCTAGGAAAAAGAAACAAAGCAACAATTTTGACTTGATACAAAAGAGGAAACCAAAGCTCCTGTGGTGCTTTTCACTGTTTCCTTCCACCTCTACCCTTTTTATTTAAGACAAAATTATATATATATATATTCATACTGCACTTGTAGTTTTTTACATAAAATATTCCAAAATCTCACTGGCAAACAACAATGTTTTTACTGCATGCTCACTGAGCAAGCATGGGATATAACAGCCTTTATCTTGCCCTTCTGCATTTTCCTCCTTTTTTGGTCATAAAAAGACAGCTTCAAGTTTCTGAAACAATTATTTCAAATACTCAATTACTGATAACAGTAATTAACTTTCCCCAAAGTATTTTCAGAACAAAATTAAAATACATTCATGGCTGTTATTAAAAGAAAGATGCAGCTGAAAGTACTGGATTAAAGATAATGAAACTGTACAGCACTCTGGAAATGTCAGTGTTTATTGCAACATAACAGCCTAGAAATTTTTCAGAGGCAAGTTCAGCCTTCCTCTGGACTTCACGTTCTGACTCAAAGCAGCTATTACTGATCTCAAAAAGAAGGGGGGGGAAGGATCCCTAGTTGTCTCAGTTCTAGCACTGGTCTCAAACAGCAAATCAAAAACTTTCCAGTCTGAGCAATGCCCAAGTGCAATTTCAACCACAGTGTATCTCCCTGCAAATAACCCCAAAAGCCTCCCGCCACTGTCCACACAGGCACGGAAATAAGTAGCAATTTCATTTCAAAAAGCTGTTTCCATCCTACCTACAGCTTTTAATTTTGTGCAAAAGCAAGGAAGTATGTCCACAAAACACTGCAACTACTCATGTAAAGTATCCACCTGCAAACGGATCTGTATACAACGCTAACACAGTGTTATCCATTTGACACCTTGTGGGATTAATAAGATTGCTCCTTTGCCAGGATACCAAATCCTTCAAGACAGACTTTCATGAACAGTTTACATGCAAAGTAGAGCCACTTAGCAAGTAGGAAAGTGAAATGCTCTCAATATAAATTAAGTTTAACTACTTTTTTTTTTTCATGTTTCCACTCACTACTTTTATTTTCTTTCTAGAGCAAAACAGAAAAAAAGTTTTCCCAAAAAATCTCATACAAAGAGTTCACTCATTTAACAATCTCATCCCTGCTTTGGTATTTAACCACTTTCAAAAGCCACATATTGCTTCACATGCTAACTCACTGTAACTGCTGTGCCTTAAACATTGAGCAGAGTATCATACATTCCCCAGGAAACTGATAACAATGGTGTAACATAAAGGGAAACCAACAATCTAGAGTATAACAAAGTAACAGCCCGTAGAAGAACTAGTATGTTTATACTCAGCTGCATAGAAACTCTGTAACAACAGACAGCACTGACTTCAGGACTCCATGTCCACCATCTTACTACTAATTTCAATTTCAAGGCAGTTAGCAGTAACTTTTCCAAGTATTGCACAAGATACGGTATTCATACTAGATACTGTAATCCCATTTGCTGAGGAACGAGGAGAACTCACTAGCTGAATATATAAAAGTGAATATACACAATCAATGAAACCACTTGTTTGTTGTGTGCACCATAGGTACCCTATAGGACATTATAAGCTTGCAAACATATTAGTAAAATAACATAGTAAGCAAAGCAACTTTACTGCACATTAATTTTCAGTTCGCTTGGTCAAACAACACAAAAACCTAACCAATCAGACTCCAGATATGAACACACTTATGTCTGTATTGTCAGGGGATCAAAGGAATATGATGCCCAACTGTTGTATGATATTGTTTTCTAGATATTCTACTCAGAGTATGAACACAAACTATATGAACACAAACTATTTCCCTCTCTTTAAGAATTTTAAAGACAAAATAAGTATATTTTCTCCTTTACTGGAACCCCTACAAATCTCTTCCAAATTTTTGTTTTGGGGGAGCTGCCAGCTCCCTGTTTACACACTGAGCACATTTGCTCCAGAGCTCTATTTCCATAAGTCTCCACAAGCTGCTGGTCCTGGCCCCTCTGCCACTTCCATTTTTCCAGTGTTTGGGGCAAAACAGTGGATAAGGCTGAGCAATGTTGACATCACCAAAGAAGCTCTCAACTAAAAAATATTTGTAGGAGGCAACAACTTGGACTAAACTGACTCTTGTCCTTATTACATTGCCATGGACTCAAATCCGAACTAAACAATCAAAAAACTAGATAAGCACATTTGGTAAAAACTTCTAAAAATTAAAATGTAGATATCTGTAATTCTATTCAGATGTTCTCATCTCTAACAGTCTTCCTCCTGCACAAGTCTTGTTATTAGTACTCAATGCCTGTAACAAGAAAGACTCGATAGTCACTCAAGTCCCATCTTCTTGCATAAAATAAGCCTGGTGTCACTCTGGAAAAATGCACAGCAAGCATATGTCAATGCACCAGTGTTGTGGAAAGATGAGGTGATAAATTCAGGCAACCAAAACCGATTTTTACAACCGCAACAAGCAAGACCCACAATGATCCTGGGCAGAGATGCTCATGAAGAAGCCAGGAAGAGAGGAAGGAATGGACGTAAGCTATTAGGAGAAGGTTCAGTAAAGCGTTTCAGAACTAAGCACTGGTGGCGTGGCTGATAGGAGGATTGCAGTCAATAATGAGGAGTGGTGGGGTGGGGGTGTCTGCACACCCATTAACTGCATCACTGTGTGCTTCAGAAAAATACCCTTCAAGCTGGTAAATATAAAACAACATATGAAAACAGAAAAAAAGTCAAGTAACACTGGATTAAAGACCATTTTACCTGCTTGCTTTTTTGCTCTTTACAATCTGAACTAATCACTACTAACTATGTACTATAAGAGTAATAAAAGAATCCCATGTGCACAACTAAGGTATAGAGAAGAATACTCCAGAGATGTGGCTTTAAGCATCATTGCCAGAGACAATAAAGCACTTCTGAAGGACTTGGTTTCATTTTTCTGAAAACGTCAGTAAATCAAAGAAGAGATTTAGGACTTCAAGCTTGTTTAAGCTTGTAGCTATAATTACTCTGTTCTAAGGATACAATATAACTGCAGTAAATTCTGAGAAAAGAACGAAATTAGGCTCATTCAACCTAATCTTTCTCACTATTGGCAGAGATATGCACGGTCAGTCTTTGTTAATTGTTCACCACAGAATATCTCTCGAGATAAGTTTCTCACAGAAGCAAGAAGCCCTCAAGTAGAAGAGGATCTGCTTTCAAGAACATCTTATTCAATGCAATATATTAAAGATGAAAACTATTGCTAACACTCAGCTTCTTTCACTGCTTCTAAACTGACAAGCACTGAGTGCTACCTTAGACACAGCTAGAGTTTAATCCAGGTAAGAAGTGGCTAGGAATATCAAGCAGCAGTATCGTACCCATAAGTTTACACACACACAAAAATAAATCTAAACTTTCAAGGCAAATTGTTTTACCCTCTTTTGTCAATAAGAACAGTGTAACCACACAGGAAAACCACCAGAAATATTTGTGATTTATAAGAAACCTATTTACCCTAAATGGCCCTTCTTTGTCTTTAATTTTTAATCACAGTGCTTGAAACTGGCAGTTTGCTTTTAGGAGAAAACAAAATGTTTTCATGTCCAAATTCAATGTGTTCCCTTTAAATAAACTTTTCAATAGTAACAATCATGTTATGGACTTATTGCCCCCTCAAAAATCACTAAATTTCTTGCATAAACAATTTAAAATGTTTTGCTAGTATCTCCTGGCTATGCCATAGTAATTACTACTCCAAATAAACTAATTCCACATTATCATATTTCTTGTACTCTTGTGCCAAATTGAAGCTTCTTGCATCATTTCTGAATATGCATTATTTCTATGTTTTATATTAACGCCCAAAACAACATATTAATTTTTTTGAAATCCTGAATTTGCTACCGCAATGTAGCAACCTGCAGAAGAGTTTTACGTAAGTTTATTTCTCTTTAGGCATTACCATCCATCATGTTTTTAGACCTTAAACCAGCTGAATTCTGTCAGAGAGAAGAGTATAACTTGAGTCTCGAAGGCCAATGATGTTAACAGTCTCTTCACATGACAAGATACACTAGCCATACATCCTCACACTAGCTGATTATTATCACACAAGGGTGCCAGAAAAGCCTCACAAATTTTACAGATAAGTATTTATACAAACATGAATCTCTAACATCAAGTAAAGTTAACATGATAACATTCCAGGTTAAGAAGATGTAAAGGCTAGATTCAAGGTTCGTCTATCTTCCTGTATTTAGTTTCCTGTTTGCAGTTTCATCTTCTGAAAACCACACTCTATTAGAATAGAAAATATATTGAAATTTAGTATAATTATCACTAAATTAGATTTTCCCAGCAATCACACTGTAGTAGGCCAAAATATAGAATTATACAATCATTAAGGTTTTAAAAAAGACCTCTAAGATCAAGTCCAACCCTCAGCCCAACACCACACTACCTTCTAAACCATGCCTGGAAAGTGCCATGTCTACGACCTTTTTGAACACCTCCAGGAATGGCAATTCAACCACTCCCCTGGGCAGCCTATCCAATATTTGATGATCCTTCCAGTGAAGAAATCCAATTAAACCTCCCAGGCACAACTTGAGGCCAATTCCTCTCATCTGATCACTTGTCACTTGGGAGAAGAGACCAACACCTGCCTCTCTACAACCTCCTTTCAGGCAGCTGTGGTGAGTTACAAGATCTCCCCTCAGCCTCCTTTTATCCCAGGCTAAGCAGCACAGTTCCTTCAGCTGCTCAAAACCACAAAAGAAGCTCCTTTTCCATGTATGGAAAAGCCCTTCTTCCCACCACCCTATGCCTTCGTGTTGGGGACCGGATAGCAACAGAAAGACATAAGGATACAGGGGTACACTCAGCACAGTGGACAGAACAAGGAGTATCCCAGACATACACAATTTCTAGCACAATTTCAGTCCTTGTGCTTTGCTAAGAGAGGCGCTTAAAGGCCACAGGAAAGAGAAATACGAAAGCCGAGAATGAGCTTGCTTAATGATTTTCTAACACTTCCCCCAAGCAGAGAGGCTGTGGCATCCTCACCTCCCTAGGCTGCTACCAAATGCATCCTTACTTCCAGTACTGGAAAGCAGCAGAAAGCCTGGAGATTCCCATACTCCTCCATCAACTGCTGCTACTTTATAACAGAGCAGCTCAGTATCAATGCCACTTTCCTTAGAGCCTAAAAAACTTACAATGCATCAAGCTGGATAAAACCCCATCAATTCCATATATTCATTCATACAAAATTTAAATGCGGTGTCCCTTTATTACCCTCACATAACAGGTATGCAATGACTTGCGCCCTTTGGCCCCAACGTAAAGTGTTTAATGCAGAAGATCTTACCACCTTGCCATGTGGGAAGGCATCAAAATAAAAACTTGAAGTAGAGTAGATACTGCGAAATGCTGTTTCTATAACAAGCTCATCATGAAAACATACATCCACCTACACTTTACATGTAAAATGAAAACATTACTTATGAAAACGTAAGAGAGTAAACACTGGAGAGAAGTGTTTTACCTCTGAGCTATTTCAGGAGACTTTTGCTTGAAATTGATGAATAATGCAGGTAACAGACTCTTTGGACATAGCTGAAGTATCTCTTGTGACAAGAAACCACAATATAAATTGCAAAAGTAACTTCAAAAGCCACAGCAACTTCACAGTACAGTGCAAAGCATCATAACCACTTTAACACCACCAAGGGGAAAACCCTGCTTCCACCTCTGTGAGTACTCCAGAAGTGACCGCATAGCCATCCTGATGAACATCCACCACACGATGGACACCACACGCTCAGCAGAAATCAGCGTCTCGAGTAGCAGTGTCTGAGCAGCAATGCTAGAGTGCAGAGATGAGTTGATATAAAGTCCAAGAAGATGCACATTATGGGCATCTCCCAACACAAATGACTGCACATCCTCCAAACTGTCAGCTGAAGTTATACTTTGTAACAAGAAAAACACTCCCTCCAGTACCTCACAGTGACTTTGCGGCTGAACAGGTTTAAAGTATAGGGTGGACCTACAACTAGAACCATCAGTACAACTAATGAGACTGAACACTAGCAAAGGACAGGAATTTGTTATAGCAGCACCTCTTCTGAGAAACATGTATATAGAGCTGTATCCTTAATGGCAGATGAGCATAAACAATATAGCATGAGACAAATTGCTTTAGTAGTTCCCCCGAGTTCTTCTTTCATGTAAAGCCCTGTAGCAGCACTACAGATATGGTAACAAGCAGTATATGTGCTACAGTTTCTTTTACAATTTCTTTTCTATTACAGTCACTAGCCAGCACACCATCACTAAACACTTGTAATGCTCCCTGATTTAAATAGCCTATAAATGTTAAGTTTCCCAGATTTTCAGCACAGAGATAGAATTTTGAACCACAACTGAAGAAAGGCTGTAGCATGCAAGCAACTGCAGGCAGCTGGGCTGGGCTCCTTCCAGCTGCTCTCAGTACTGTGTGAATGCCTTGCTGATAAACCTCCCTCCCAAGAATGGTGCCAAACCCTATTCAAATTTCAACTCCTAATTCTTTGGGTGCACCAGAATTTCAGCCTTAACTAAAGCTATATAAGCCCTATAAGCTGACCTATATAAGCCCTACACTGTAGCATAATGGCTGTTAGATACTTGATACATAGATGTATTGTAATGTTTTCATTTTGCCAGGGAAAAAAAATGGTGTGTTTTGCAGATTAATTGCATTGTGAAACCACTTTTCTTCAGCACATACACTGTGCCTAAAACACTAAGATTTAAGATAATGTTGCTGACATTTTCTTCACGGTCACAGCTTTGCAACTTGAACAGTTTTGCCAGTTTGCAAAGGCCATAGACAGACAGCATCATTCTGAAAATTTAATACAAGTATTTCATGCAAGTTCAAGAAAGCACTAAGAAAACTGTATTATCACCACCTACAACTTCTATATACCAATAAATACTTGTTAGGAACAAAATCATCTTAATCAAAGCTGTATGACAGAATTTGCTATTAAGCAATTATCAAAGACCAACTATGCCAAAAATCTGACAAGATAAGTGAAACGTCCCATTTGGTATTTCCAGTCTTGGTTAAACAACCTGACGTGACTTGGCAAGTGTAATAAAGTTCTGTCATATTGAGATCACTCTGCTTCCGCATCACTGGGTACAAACTGCAGTTAAGCCTTTAGGCTCCCTCCATTCTAGGTGTTAATTTTGACCCAGTTCTGTCCTCATTAAACACAAATCCCCAAACACCCTTTGTTGTTGAAAAGAAAAAAAAAAATAACCAAAAAAACCTTCCCAAGTACAAGATCAACAAGTAACCTCACTCTGGTTTTTAGATTCATAAGAAATCAGCCACTTGAACTTCTATTGCATTATTCTCCCTGAAAACTATTGCACAGAGAACCTCATTTATCTAGTTTTTTATTAAAAGCCATCATTTCTTCCCACATAGCATCAAATGAGGAAACTGCTGTGGTCTTCACAAGAATCCTCTGAATCACAAAACACTGGGTACAGAGAGCAGGAGTGCTGGTGTCTCATGTGCTATGCTTGGAGAAAACTTATTCTGTTAAAATAGGGAGGATGCAAAAAGAAATCAAGGTAGAGCACATCAAGTTCTATGAAGCATGAACACTTACACCCCTTTCACAATAATACAAGACAATCTATAGGTTTTGTTTTCTGATTATTGGCATTATTTTGAAACAAAGTGGTAACAACCCTTGAAGCTTTTCATTCACAAAGCTGTAAATTTTTCTACCAAGTCATTTTTGTTTTTCTTGTTTTACTTATTTTTCCACCACACCAAAAGCAAGCATTATGTAACCCTTCCAAAGCCAGAACTCCAGCCTATACCTGTGGAGTGCCGACATCCCCAGCTTCATCTGACAGTATTAGTGTAGCCTAGGATCAATTAAACAAACAAAAAAAAAACCCAAAACCCAGCCCACCCCAAATATCATCACACACACAACACAAATGCAGAAACCAAGTCAAATCAAAAACTATCAGAAGAAACACAGGGATGGGTGTAGAACAATACTGCTGGGACCAAAGGAGAGTCTAAGGATCATTATGACTTGCTTCTAACACTAACACATTGTTGACCTGCTCACCTATGCTACACAGCTTAACCCTGATTAGTGGCACTAGTTAAAATGACCTGTTGGTAACTTCATTAAGTTTCAGGTTTATGGTACAGTTAGGAAAAAAAAAATTACTTATTATCTCTGATTCCATGTTAATGGGTTTCTCATCTCCCTCATAAATGCCTTCATTTTAAAAAGAAAACAAAAAACCCAAAATGTGTTTTTCAACAAAAAAAATAAAAAAACAAGTTAATGAAAAGCACTGCAGAGACACAAAGCATACTGAATTCTCAATTTAGTCCATATCAGAACTTTAATTCTTAATTTCCTGGTTTCTTTCCCATTAAAATTTCAATTTGGCAATCCAGCAAATTATATCTTTTCAGCTTTGATATAGTAGGTTTTCAAGCTATGTATTTAAAGGTCAGTAAAGATCAAAACATCAAATTAACAGACCACCATCCATTAACTAATGCTCTTGAAGTAGTTTAAGCAAACTTTTCTGGGCAAATAAAATAAATTAAATGAGAAGCAACAAACAAAACACAAGCCCAGTAACAGACAAATCCTTGACCAATGCTTTGTGCTCCCAGCTGGAATAACCACTACCTCTGCTCCAATACAGCTGCCAGTTGTTTTTGAATACACAATGCAGTCAGCTGCTTCAATGACATTTGAGGACCTACAAGAAAAGTACTTCTTAATCCCTATGGCTGTGAGATGGTTTTATAAATTCAAAGAACATCTGCCTCACTACTAGCTGAATGCTTATACAGTTTCATTTTGGTGCAAGGTAATGTGAGCTTGCAATCTGCTTTTGGCTTCACCTGTTTCTCTTCAGGAAATAATCACCATATTAACATTACAAATTGCCAAAACATTTGCATAAAACAACAATTAACTTTAAGAGAGCACACATGCCAATGCTAAAACTGACAATTACATGGTTCTACCATGTTGCGGTGGTAAGACTTTGATTCAGATATAAAAACACACACACACTATTAAACAAAGGTCACAGGGCATTCTTAAATAGTAAGACTAAATCCCAGATAGTACATTCAAGTGCCCCCCCTACAGTGGTGAAGTACTTAATTGATTTTTCTATGATTTAAAAACACTTTCCATGCAATATTTGGGATGACAGCTCTCTAGATCCTTCAAGGCCATTTCTGCTTTACTCCTGGTTAAGAAATTCTCCACAATATAGAAGCCGAAGTTCTTTAATTCTTATAGAAAACGATAACATTTTATTTCACTTAATCTTCAGATGACAAAATAAAGCCAGGTGTCTTCAAACAAAAAAATCCACAGCTCTCTCAATGGTGTAATCGATACATAGCATTCAAATCCAAGCTCTGTCCCAAAGAGCACACTGTGTTCTTATAACCTCATTTCAGTTTAGAGATTGCTTTCTGGAACTTTGCCCAAGCGACTGATGATGTCCAAAAAAATGAAGAGACAGCTTAACATAGTAGAATTGCAGCAAACAGAAACCAGAGTCCTTACTCAAATCAATATAAAACCAATTCAAGTTACCTTATTATTTCATGAGGGCAGCTATTGAGATTATGAACAACCTTTTCTAGAGTCTAAAGAGGTGTTAGAGGTTTTGAGGGAACTGCTTAAGCAGCAAGGCTCCTCTTTACTAGATAACCAGTTAGAGATGCTGGCTCATTTTCACTATACTTCAGACTTTTCTTCTTAAATACTTGACAACTCAAGCCCTTAAGGCAGCAATCACTACAAGCAATACAATCATCGCAGTTCAGGTTAGGTAAGCAGATAGCGACAGCAGTGTTTCCACACAGCAACTGCTATAATGATGTTTCAGACCTTATTCAAACAACTTTTCACTGGATGTGAAATCACAGCCACACGTTAGACTGTGAGGACAGCAGACTCAGCAGTGTCTTAAAATACAAAGAGGTCTCCTAATACATTAAAAATTCTTTTTCATGGGCTATCTCCCATTTAACCAACACACTGCTATTACCGAACACCAATCAGTTTGCAAGCTCACCAAGCACCTCCAATCTTTCATGAATCAGCTTCATCAAATGAAAGACTAGTAAGGTTTCAGTCATACAGACTTGATGTACAATTACTCTACATTCCTTTACCATCCCTAAAACCTCATTATTTTCCCCACTTAGACAAATGCCTGTATCCCCCCAGCCTAAGAAGCTTTATCTACAACATTAAATACTTTCACTGTTACCTAAGGTTGAGAAGAATCAAAGAAGTCCTTCTGCTCGTTCAAAAATCACAGAGTAGTATTACTGCCACTGCTATAGAGAGATCCAAGTGATATCCTATAGCAGGCCTGAAGAGAAAGTGAGCAACTCTCCTTTGAGAGTGACTTAGACCACTGAAAGGTAGATTAAAATCTTGAGGATGCCCTTGAAATGCTCAAGAACTTGAAAACCACTGGGGCAGGTTCTGTTATTTGAGAGATTAAGATCAGGCACTCCACCTGGGAACATACACCCTTGAGCAAGGTTCATAAAATTCATAATTTCAAATCCAATGGAGTAGGAAGGAAAGAACTTTTCAAGAACAATTGATAACTGCTAAGCCCCATTCTTGCTGTAACTGGTTGATTCCCATTAGCAAACTCGCCATTCTATGTTTGCTCAAGTGATACCAGCTTTAAGAGATATCATGCAGCATTGTTAAGCCCAGTTATGTTCAAATCTGTTTGATTGGAGGGTTTTTGCTCTGTTTGGGGTCTTTTCATTTTTTTACTCTAAACTTTAAGACTGTCCCACATTTTCTAAGACAAAAAGAGCTTTCAAGTACAAACCCTGAAACTTACACAGTTCTGTTGAAGAAAACCATAACTTCTTCAAAACAGGTAAGTCCCCAGTTAACTGAAAACCAAACAAACCAAAAACCCCAAACATCATCCCCACAATCTCAAGCTTTTATCCTATTAATTCATTTATTGAGGGTAAAGACTGTATCACTCAATACTATTTACTAAATTCTGTCAGATTAGTCTTTAAAAAAAGCTAATAGAATTAGTATGAAATAACTATTCCAAGTAAAAGTGGTACAATAGTTAAGCCTGCTTTGTCTCCTTTTGGACTCTCATCAGACTTACCTGCCCTTGCATCATGAAAGTGGTTTACCTCCCTACCTATTTCTCTGTGTATGCTTCTATCTGAAGTATATCCATGACTATTTTCCTCCATTCCACCCCTACTTGGCTATACATTTGTTTGGGGTTTTTTTTTAATGTGGTACCATTGCTTCGCTACATGATCATCATGAACTTTTTAAAGCGAAGACAGTACTCACTTCACTTCATATTGTTTAATGTAAAGTTAATGAATTTCATGGCAAGTTTTCAGACATAAGGGCTAAAAAGAGCCATAGTTGTTAACTTCTTTCTTAAATAAACCTAAAAAAACCCCCACACTCGGTAATTCACAATGAAATCACTTAGTCTGAGTCTAAGATACAAAATTCAGAAAAGCCTACATTAAAAAAAAAAAA
>WAAB01010738.1:0-23662 GCA_013389865.1 Piaya cayana
CAGATTCTAAATATGTCTTTGGATTTATTCATGATTATAGAGTGATCTGGAAGGAACGAAGGGTTTTGATGGCACAGAGAGAACTGATTAGACATTCTGAAGAAATACATTGCCTATTGGAGGCAGTACAGCTATCAACTAAAATGGCCATCGTGCACTGTCAAAGGCTCCTGAGAGGTAACACTGACCAGATCAGCTGATTGTGAGGCTAAACAGATGGCAGAAAGAATGCAAGAATGGCGAACTTTAGCACTAATCCTAGATAATAGAGACGAAATCTTAGCAAATCAGGAAGATATTAGATACTCCAAGTCTGATGGGGAATTAATACAAGAACTTGGAGTACAAGTCCCTTCCCAGAAGTGGGCACAGCTAAAACACGGCGGAACTGTTGTACCTGCAAGCTTGGTCTGGGAACTTGTCAAGAGGGAATATACACACATTACCAAGCTAATGATAGATACCAAACTACTATGGACCAAACATCTGTCTTCAGCTTTATTATGAATGAGAACTGTCCCAAGGAGAGACTTGGTGGTGTCTCCATATGAAATGTTCTCTGACCTCCCATTTTTAGGGAGAGAAGGGGGTGTGTTCATCCCTGAAATCAATGATATGTACCTTAAAGGCTGTGTGGAGTAACTCATTCTCTTGCAGATCTGAGAAAGAGTGGATTGCTGCCCCAAACAGCACCTCTGGATTTCAGCCTACATCAGATACAACCTGGGCACTGGATCCTAGTGAAATCCTGGAAGGAGAGTACACTAGCCCTGATGTGGGAAAGACCCTTCCTGGTACTTATGACAATGGAAGCAGCCATAAGGACTACAGGGAAAGGGTGGACTCATGTCAGTAGAGGGAAGGGACCAGTGGTCTAGAAAATTATGGTGTTGAAGAAAAGAGATTGGAAGAAAGAACAAGATGAGAAATTGCAATTAATATTGTGTAAATTAGAACAAAGTTATGGGCTTCTGAAAAAAAAAGTAAGAAATAAAAAGGGGTGAATTGTGAGAATTCATTGATAAATTTTGCTGCAGCTTGTTTGTATGTTTAATTATCTTGTCATAGAAATCTGTCTTGTAAGATGTAGCTATTTTAGGCTAAGAGATAGCTAACCTTAGGGCTGTGAGAATGTATCAATATGATTAGTTGTCTTGTAAGATGCAGCTGTTGTAGGATATAACCTGAAGGGAGTCTTTGGACATGGTTGGTTAATCCAAAAAAAAAAAAAAAGAGCATTCTTTGGAGATTTATATGGTTCTTTGTCTAAAGCTAGCACAGATTCCCACTACTTTTGTAAGATGTGCCCTTTTTAGAAGGGCATCTAATTTAGCACTGAATTGTAAAATGAAAGTATTATTGCTTTTGCTTTGAAGACTCTGTCCTTTTTAGTATTTTACCAGTTAATGAGTGTGTCTCACACTTCTAAGTGATACAGACTGGTCCACACCTAAACTTTTAACACTATGGGAGCTTTAATTTGGGCATGTGAGTAGTCCTGTGGCAGTCAGAAGGATGGCTTAAGGTTTTAAGAAGTTAAGCATTTAACAGTTTTGTTAGGTCTGGTGCAACTTTTCATCACTGTGAGAGATTGTTTTTATTGACTTACTGAAAGCTGTCTGCTCAATGTATCAATCTGTCAGCACAGGCAACTATTTGACCAGATCTAAGAATACAGGTCCAAATCATTAAAAGAACCCCACATGCCTCTTGCCCTTTCTTTCATGCTCACTAATGGGGGGAGAGGAATCTTGTATGCCAAGGAGAGTTCAGGTTAGAGTTTGGGTCTGCTTCTGTTGAATCACACTTCTGTTTTGTGTTACTTAGTAGTAAAGTATATAGAAGTTTTCTAAATATTAGTATGTATGCTGATGTATCGTAATTACAATACTTGCAGATAGTAAAGGGAATTTAGAAATATCAAAGCAGTTGACAGTGCAGCCTTATACTGAGGTAATGAATGATGGTGACAGGGCTCAGTGGTGAGTCCAGCCCTGTTCAATGTCTTCATCAATGACCTGGATGAAGGCACTGAATGCACCCTTAGCAGGTCTGTGGGTGACGACACTAAGCTGGGTGGAAGTGTGGATCTGCTGGAGGGTAGGGAGGCTCTGCAAAGGGATCTGAACAGGCTGGACCGCTGGGCAGAGACCAAAGGCATGAGGTTTAACAAGGCCAAGTGCCGGGTCCTGCACTTGGGGCACAACAACCCTGTGCAGTGATACAGACTGGGAGAAGTCTGTCTGGAAAGCTGCCTGGAGGAGAGGGACCTAGGGGTGTTGGTCGACAGCCGACTGAACATGAGCCAGCAGTGTGCCCAGGTGGCCAAGAAGNGAACAGACCCTATGAGGAGTGGCTGAGAGAGCTGGGGTTGTTTAGCCTGGAGAAGAGGAGGCTGAGGGGAGACCTCATTGTTCTCCACAACTACCTGGAAGGAGGTTGTAGAGAGGAGGTTGCTGGGCTGTTCTCCCAAGTGACAGGGGACAGGACAAGAGGGAATGTCTTCAAGCCCCACCAGGGGAGATTTAGTCTGGACATTAGGAAAAAAATTTTCACCGAAAGGGTCATTAGGCATTGGAATATGCTGCCCAGGGAGGTGGTTGATTCACCTTCCCTGTAGGTGTTTAAGGCACGGGTGGACGAGGTGCTGAGGGACATGGTTTAGTGTTTGATAGGAATGGTTGGACTTAATGATCCTGTGGGTCTCTTCCAACCTGGTGATTCTATGAAAATCTACAAAAGGAATCAACAGGCCATCTGGCTGGGTCTGATCATTACCCGTAGAGGGTGATTGCTAAGGTGTGCTCTCAGAGCTGGAATGGGTGCTGAGCCTGTGTATTCAAATGGCTGCTGTGAGGGAAAGAAGCATGCAAACCCACGAGCTGGACAAGTCACAGCAGTAGGAATGAGTCAATGAATTGGGTATAAGCCCACCAGCAGCTTGGCTGGAGGCACAGGGCTTGTGCTTGTGGGGTTTTGCTCTCAGCCAGGCTGCTCATTTACAGAATGGGATCAACAGCAAGACTGGTTTGGCTAGTTATGGTAGTCAAAAAAACCTAACCCACCAACCAGAGAAGGATTGTGAGCACTGACAAGTATTTGTGGTGCAAGTGTAGAGCAGAGGTCTGAAAGTGAACTTTTTGACCCTTAAGTATAAACCTTCTGCTTGCTAGTGACAGCTGTGTGGGCTGCTTGTGACTTCTGACACCTGAACCACACGAAGGGGCGTTTCCTGAATCATTGATGAACAGACATGAACTGGTGGGTAAGCTCGTCAGGCTGTGGGCTTTTGCACGTGGACTGCGACATGGGAGAGCTAGGGGCTTGGACAGGGGAAACAAGGTGAAGATCCTGCAAGAGGAAAGAACTTGGAAGCGGGGTGACATGCTGGAGATGAGAGATGTGGGGATGAAAGCTGAGGGAGCTTTTTGTCATTGGCTGGTAATGCTGGGGGCTGGTAACAGTGGGCAGCTGTGGACACCTCAAACATTGCTGGTTTTAAAATGAGCTTCTGTATCCTGATCTGCTACAGTTTGTCTTGCCTGTGACACTATTGCAGGATGAAAATGTTTATAGTCTGTTATGGATCTCTTCCCGTATTAGTGCCAAGACCTCTGGATGCTCTCTGTATTGATAAATATGTTAAAATGCAATAAATGTTCCTGGAGAGTGCTTTGAATGGGCAGTCAGTGCTCATTAAGAGAGACTAGAGACTCTGGATTTCCATTTGTGCTCTCCACAGCCCCACTCTTAATTGCAGTGCTGCTTCTAATTCCTTTTATCCGTTTTTATCTTGGTGACGGCTACAGTTTTCTTTTACATCATTAACGGGAATACCTCACGGCTTTAAAAGGGGCGATATCCCGTTGTTTGCGCCGCTGTGTCGATGCCCCAGATAAGGCGGGGGGGTTTCGAGTGTGTGAGCGCTCCCCAGGGAGCCCCCGGCGCTCCCGCATCGCTCGGGGTGACTCGTTCGAGCCGTTTGGAGCCGCTGACGCCGGGGGCGGCGCTCCGGGCACCGGGGCGGGGGCCGCTGCGCTTCGGAGCCGCCAGAAGCGCTCCTGGAGCTGAGCCGGGCGGCTTCGCCACCTCCCGACCCGGCCCTTCGCGGGGAGGCAGGACGCCGGTGAGTGAAAAACGGGACTTCGGCGCGGGTCCCTCCGCTCCTTCGGGCTAAGACGAGGCGTGGGAAAGCGTGCGGCTCTTCCCGGAGCGTTCCCGGAGTGGGGCTTTACCGGCGGCGATGCCTGCTTGCCTGGGCATCCCCCTCCCAGATGTGCGCCCCCTCCCAGATGTGCGCCCCCTCCCAGATGAGTGCCCCCCAGATATGGACCCCTCTCTCTCCCCTCCCAGATGTGCACCCCCTGCCCACCCCTCCCAGAGGTGCTCCCCTTTCCTCCGCTCCCAGGTGTGCGCCCCCTCCCTTCCTAGATGCGTGCCCTCCCAGATGTGCGTCCCCGGGATGTGCACCCCCCCATCCCCATCCCTCCCAGATGTGCACCCTCTCCCTCCCAGATGTGCAAACCCCCCCTTCCCCTCCCAGATGTGTGCCCTGGGCTGGGAGCAGCTCATGCTTTCATGTCTCTCCGGGCCAAGCCGCTGCTTTCAGTTTCTTTCCTTCAAGCCCACGAGGCTGTAAGAATTGGAAGTTCCCATTTGGCTGATTATGTTGGTCTTTTGGGAAGAGTGTGATGCGCAGGCTGGGCAGTGGCTTCCTTTGTGTGTCCAGTGGTGGGTTCTCAGAACGTTTGCAGTGTGTGCAGTCATCAAAGGCAGTAAAAGCTCTTTCCCAGCTGCTGGCTACTTTAATGGTTTGTATTCACTCAGCTTTTCCCGAAGTGATGTACAGATCTAAATACATTGGCCCCGTGCGTCTGTGCTTGCAGAGTTTCTGCTTCCTGTGAAAAAAAAAGTTTTGTGTTATGCTTGTGTTCATATCTGCGTTATCAGCCACGTGCACTCATGCTTCAACTGGGGAAGCTGCTCGCAACTTCTTATCTACTGTCTTTTGAAGAAAGTTATCTAAAATAGTGGAAATCCAGCTTCTAGACACTTATCTGCAAATTAATACAGTGGGCAAGAGCATTTTTTCATGCCTGAAGGAAGCTTAGTGTATTGGGCAAAACAGTGGAGTGGCCAGTTCACGTTTTTCTGCAAGATAGAAGTTAATCAGCACAAAGAATGTCTCCAAAGAGATAAAAAGGGGAAAAAGCTTTCAGCTTTTGTAGTAGAGGTTGCAATATTGAACCTTGAAGAGGTTTTTTTTTTTTTATAATCAGGTAAGACTAGTGCTTTTTTAAACTATTTGGTGCTTGTATGGAACACTTTCAGTTAAAAAATACCTTACTGGGAGATCTCAAAATATATCTGATTTTAGTAGGTCCCATGGAGCCTGGTTTCACACTATCGTGCAATGTTTCACCTTGCAGTTTTGAATGAGGTATGAAAGTACTGTTAGTAAAGTTTACAGTATAGATAGTAAACAGAAGGAAAACAGGATATATTATGAGGTGGTCTGAATTTTCAGGGTGATATGGCAATTGTCTGATGCAAGTCAGCATCAACATAAATGCTTGGGATCAAAGAATTCAGAGTGTGCTCAACAGGACAAAAAATTCTGGGAAAGCAGTAATGTAAAGACTGTGTTAGGGGATTGTGTCCTCTCTTTGGGAAAAAAAAGGGCTAATGTTTTGTTTAGGTATACGGTAATAGGAATAGCAGGTAGGTGTATTGGCAGTGATATGTGCTGATTGCAGAGTACACGAGGTGTTTGCTCACCAGTAGTGAAAAGTGGTGAGGAACAGGTGAAGGTTAGCTGTGCAGAGGCTTCCCTGTTATATTATACATTCACTGCATTAATTAAATGAAGACCGTAGCTCACTTATGTACATCTGTCTCTGACTATTCGGGTATTGTGTCCACACTTCAGGAAAGGAGTGGAATACTGGAGAGCTTTCAAAAGAAAATACAAAAAAACCCCAAAACAAAACCAAAAATAACCCCACCATCCAAAGGAAATGGAAAACAGCTTACAGAGCACTCTTTACATTTATTTAAAGTTGAAATGAATACATGAAAGGATATTTGATAGTGGAAGTGTAAGCAGGAAAAGGGGAAAAGTTATGAGAAATGGTACATAGGTGTTGTTTGTAATCTAAATAAACTCCCATGGCCAAGAATAAGAGGTGCAATAGTAGTATTAAGTGCAAAACACCATTAGCTGAGTCTGTAAGGAGTCTGAGTTTGCAATGTTTTCTAGAATATATGATTGATTCTCTTTGTCAGAATGGTGTAATTTGTTTACAGGTTAACTGCAGGGTCACAGTCTTCTGTGTGATAAGAAAGTACGGAAGAGGTTTTGAACTCATTTTTCTCTCTTTCCTTCTTGTGCCTGCAGGGTCACAGGATTATCTGTGTTATTCTCTGCATTCTTGTAATGCTAACGTTATTTCAGTGGGCATGTGTTTTACTGTGAAACATCTGCAAGTGGTCTTAGTTTGCTGGACAAGGTGAACTGATGCTCTGGAGTAGTGCAGAAAATCTTCCTTCTAATTTTCTGACAGGTATGTTTTCCGTTCAGACTTCAGGTTAAAACCATCCAAAGGTGGACAGGCCACTGTCTCTTGGTGAGAGTTCAATGTTTCTTTAGAGCTTGATGCATTGATCCTGCTGCCTTGGGCATACATTTTTCTCCCCTTATTGCTTACTAGGTCAGAGGCATCTTGTTCTGCAGCTTTGTTTGAGTGACTGTGTTGGAGGACAAGGCACAAAGGCAACCATCCTATCTAATGTCTTACTAACTGAAAATGCCTGACACGCAATTGTCTCTCAGAGTACATTCTTGTAGCCAAAATAGGACTTCATAGCTGCTCAGACACTGTGCCTAAGAAGAAAGCTCCAAGACCAGACCTGTACATGAAACCTCTTTAAGCCCCAACTTGACTGTTTTTCCTTCCTCACTGAGAAAAACCCCAAGGAACGAACAAGGAACGATGATGGTGCCCCTGTGAGAGCTGATGTTCTTGCTGGTGCTATCACCAACATTCAGTTCTAGTGAATTGATGACCAGGCCTTTCTTTCTAGTGAGCATTACAAAATCTGATACAATCTTGTAATTAAAATAGAAAATATGATTAATACGTAAAACTAAAGGAATTAAATTTTGTTCTGTTTGTAGCTTTAAGCTTTTTCCTTAAAAATTAAGTCTTTATTATGAGGTATAGCATGTTAATTAGCTAACAAGTACTTGTTTTATGGGGTTTTTTTATTTAGCTGTGTGTTTTATACCTTAAGATACATTTACAGGCTTAATTACTATGCTTTTTCAGAGAATAATAAATTATATTCTGTTTACTAGATACAAGTTAATTATTTTTCTATAAGTGTCAGGCTACATTTAGGTAAAAATTGGAATTTAAATACAATGTACGGCATTTTATATTAAAATTTATGAATATGCTGTTAAACATTGTTCTATAACAAAAAAAAAGGGTTTATCAAAATATGTTTTGTGCCTAGAACTCTAGGCTATACTAGGCAAAACAGTGGTTATCAGCACTTACTTGCTGAACTGACCTTTCCTGGTCACTATGTCCTTCAGGATTTTAGAACAAAAATATCTTATCCTTTTGTGCCTAGTTTTAAATTTATTTAGAGAATGAAACAGGAAAACAGCTTTCCTGCTTTTTCAGTTTCCAGTTGATTCACAGTTTTTAAATTAACAAGTCATTAAACTTGATGAATACAGACTTTGTTTCTAATTTTTCCATTGCCACTATGGCATTTTTAGAACAAGTTTTGTGGCACGGCCTTTCAAGGGACTATTCCTTGCTGCTCCTTTGAATGTGTCTGTAGATTTAATGGTTTCTGTTTTCTCCATAAGTATGTATTGTTTGAATTTAAGTGAATTAATTTTGGTAGATTATGATAGCATTGTCTTATAGTAGGCTGTCATAATTTCAATAGGATTACTTTTCAAAAGAAACTATGTTTAAGTCCTACTTAAATCAATTTTTTAAAAAAATATCAAACTTTTACACCTTATTCATCCTGGTCTGAGGTTCAGGTGACTGTCTTTAGTCCAGTAAAGGACTGTGGATTATGAAGCCAGTGGGCTCAGGATCTTTCACTTAAATGTCTGTCATTTTTTCTCATAGATGAGATTGTCAGCGCATAATATATAGGGATTAGAGAGTTGTGAGAAGACATTAGCTGTCCCTTACATTTATTACTTTCTCTGGTATGTTTGAACATTCTTGTCCTCTCTGACCTATACACAGAAACCTACACATTCCTCTTCTGATGCTGACTGGTACTTGCCCTTGATAGACTCCTGACCAGTGCTGGAAGCTGGTGCTTCTACACTCTGTTTTCTATGAAGGAGACTGAATTTCATCTTCAGATCATTTATCTGAAATGTTCTCTGTCCCTCTAGGATTTATGTAAACACTGGTGCATTTGAATCTTGGGAGTTCTGAAAACTAATGCTTATAGCTTTTCAAAATGCATCTATCCATGATACCACAGGCAGATGGTTCAGTGGCGCTAAGGCTGCTGGGACTCGGTGTTGGCTGATTGCGTACAGGGCAAAGTCTGTCCCTCCTTATGGCAGAATGGTAGCAATTGCTGCTAAAGACTGAATAGATAGTGGTGGCTCTTCAACTACTTTCCTCTTGCATCGTTAGAAGAATGTTGGATTGAGTAGGAAAGGATGCCCTGTTGGTTTCCAACAAAAATGTTAGAAATTTTTGAAGATGACTGGGCTTATGTTTTATACAGCCTAGAGGCATTTCCATTTATGGATGTTCCATGTTCTTTATTGATTGTGTAACAGCTACACTGCATGCAGAAGTATATGTGTAGTTAAAAACAATCTTAGAATTGGACCCGAGTTGAAAAAGCTTTCCTGTCCCAATATGGGGGAGAAGACTGATTAAGAATCAGCCCTAAACAGAGCACAGGCAGAAGTTACTTTGATTAATTTTTCCCTCTGACTTTCTTGAACCATAGCTCTTCAAAACCACTTAAATTTCAAAACGGAAAACCAAGAATTTTTCTGTATTGAGAAAGCCTTGTTTCATCAACTATGTTACAAATTTTTTTATTTATTTAATGATGTCTTCACTGAGATTGCATCTTCATGCAAGAAATGTGGTTTTGGTGAATGATTTTTTTAACAGTTGAAAAAGACAGTTCAGTTCTATTTGTTCAGTCATCAGAATTCGGCTTTTGTAGGTATCTTTCAGTGAAGAACTTATGAATTTATAGTATGACTTTCACTCAGGAATGTTCTTTCAGCACTTTTATATATGTGATTTCTTAAGTAAGCAACCATTGAGCCACTTAGTCATGTATCAGCATAACGACAACCATGTAAGACACTGCGCAGGGTTGTAACCTGCAGAACCAGCGTCCTGGTCTTTGACATGTAGGAGGCAGCAGCTGGCATGGCAAATAGCTTGCTGCTCTTTGATATTGGAGAAAGTGGAAGAAGGTGCAACATAGCATCAGGACTGAGCTAAATCAACAGCTCACAGCTGGGAAGAAAGGTCACGGGGGTCTCCCATGTCTTCCTCTCTATTTCAACAATGCAGGTGCCTGTCAAATCGTGTAGCAAGTCGCTTACATTTGCTAACAGAGCACAAATACTTTTTTTACTGAGTTTTCTGCTATTTTATTAAGTGGAATTGATTTACTGTGTGATGAGCACTAAAACAGCACTAGAAGATAAGGAAAAGGTAAATCTGGGTACGGGACAAGGAGTGCTTCCTGAGTGTGGATGGGGTCTTTGGCTGTTAAAGATTTCTGGTGATCAACTGGAACTAGAATTTTTCAAAGGGTTATAACTTGGCATTGCAACCAGATCTGGCATGCCTGATCTTCTAATGCTGCGCTCCACTGTGGTGGAATGTGTGGCAGAGTGTGATATTTCTGGAATAAGCATAACTAAAAAAAAGTTTCTATGTTTTTCCACTGCTTGATTTCCAATTCCTTACTAAAAAAGCATGGGATTGCTGGAGCTAGTTAAGGGAATATGACAAAAAAGAAGCACTTTCCTTATTCTTGGAAACAGCTGAATTGTTCTGCCTGAAATGCAGCCTCTTCTGTCTCCTGTCCCCTCAAAAACAGAAAACCAGCATATGCATAATATCAGCAGAAATTGCTAGGGCTTTGCCAAATTGTAAGCAAAGTAAGAGTGAGACATGTCTGATAAACTCAATAGGCTTTTTCCTTTTTTTTTTTTTTAAAAAAATATATAGCAAATGGTTCATCTCCCTGCTAGAGTTTTTGCACTCTTTCCATACTTAAGGCTGTGGTTCCACTCGTACTGTATTTTCATTTTTCTCACTCTCAGTAAAGATCTGTACAATAATTTAATTTCTAGAGGAAGGGTGGCTGCTTCAAGATCAAGTCCATGTCAACTCATGGTTGCTTTTTTTTGCACTGGACCTTCTATTGAAACAGGTTGTTAATTTTATTGAGAGTATTTATTAAACTGATAATTTCTGACGCTGAAAGCGAATTTTCACGTCGTGCCTGGGGAGAATAATGATATTCCTTTTGTTCTTGGTAGCACCTGATCTTTTTTAGTAGTCCACAGAGTAGTAGAAAACCTGTTACTACAGTTACTTAAAGAAGTATAATCAAGTTAGTATTGAAAGCTTCTTTGTGGTGACGTTGGTTTTGTCTTGTTTTGCTTAATTCTCTGTAGTTGTGTGTACTTGAAATGCTGCTGCTGCCTTTATGTTCTGGAAATGGTTGTTACTTGACATAATCTTATGGCAACTTTTACTGCTTTTTGTTAATATGTAGTTGTGTTTGGTGAATTGAAGGAAGAAGTCAATCACTATGGGAAATTCTTTGATTAGTCACAGTCATAATATGTAAGCCATGTATTCTGTGATTGATTCAGACAAGTAGAAAGCCTGTGTTTTGAATTATAGGTGTTATTTCATGAAGTCTTCTCAGTAGAGATGAGGTACAATGAGCTTTGGTTACACATTGGTAGCAGAACTTTACAGAAAAGTATAGAGCTTCATTATTTAAGTGCCTTAAGCTCTTTCCTGTAAACAATTGTGTGTATGCTTATCTTAACATGTCACACAGAATTTGGTATTCTAATGAGTGAGTGTATCATCCAAGATTAAAGCAATATTCATAGAGTTGTTACAAAAAGATTTTGACTAATAAAATTATTTACCTCTAAAAATTAAAAAAAATTGGCTTTCTCTAACTCATTATTGGTTTGACTTTGGCTTAACATTCTTCCTTTGTCAGGCAGTTTTGAATTAGGTACCTCATCTTCCAGTGCTCTTGCTATTTTGCTTGGTTTTGTTAGTGTTAATAATCATCTTTGAAGAGTGCTGGTCTTCTGCCACCACTAGTCTCCTAGATGAAATACTAACTGGATCATTTTACCACAGCTGTTTAGTAATCATTGGTGTGTGTTCCTGTGAAACTGATAAAGCCTTTTTTAGTCTTCATTATAATTTGATTTCTTTATTTTTGAATCAAATGTCACTTTCTTGTAGTGATGACTTTAGGACAGAATGGAAGTACTCGTAAGCGTTGCTATGGCCTTTATTAATTTTAAAATGTAAAAATGATTATCAAAATATTTTTAGCTCTCCATCTTTTTTTACAAATGCACTTACTGACAGAGAATGCTTGGAACAGTAGTTTAAGCTTCTTTGTTCTTATTACCATCAATAGTGTAATTTGGCTTTAGAACTGCTTTGAGAACAGGAACTTACACCCTAGCTAATTAAAGTAGTTACGAAGTCTCTCTCTGTGATTGCTTTGCTTTTTGTTGGTAGACATTTTGCTACCGCTGTATTTCAGGAGAAATTCTCTTTTGATCCCATGTGCCCTTTTCATTATTTCTCCTCCTGTTTTAAACTGTCATAGCCCCAAAGCTTATAAAAAGCGTTCTGGGGTAGGCTCAAAATAATATATAAAAGTTCTCACAGAAGCTAGGCACCCCAGAGTTTTGGGGTACTTTGGCTGCAGAGCAGTTCAGATTCAGGAGCAAGCTAAAGAAAGGTGCCTTGCCCTTGCTTTTGCAGAGTGCCCTTGAGTGTGGTGCCTGGGACACTTACCTTGGATAAAGACAATGTGAATTCACCTGCTTTCAGGTGGGTGATCACCTGAGACTGTTGCCCTCTTCCTGAACAATTATTTTATTAGTTGGTGGTGCACAAGAGGTGTAGATCATTCCTTCTCCTGAAATAGCCTTCCTTTTCTAAAGGAACTCGCTCTGCTAAGTGACTGCTCAGAAGGTAGTTGGGCAGGCTGCATTTCAAATGGATGTAGACATTTCTTACTAATCCTTTACATGATCCTTGAAAGATAAATTACTTAGGTGGATTGAATTGCCTTCAAAAGGATTCTACGTGTACCTAACTATTTTCTTTATAGGAAATATTTACACTTATCTTGTGAAAACTGAATCAAATTTCTCCTATTGTGCAGGAAAGTAAAACACAGACAAAACAATACTTAATTCAAGTGCAAGTGAGAAATGCATTATTAATTCTTACACAAATGCTTACAAAGTGTTAATGGGGCATCTTTACTTGAAACTTATTTTTGGGTTTTATTTTGTGACAGTGTTTCCTGCCTGCAGTTACTGAAAAAGAAATGTTCCACTGTTTGATTTGGATGTTTGTACTGCTCTGCAGCATTGTGGCCGGTATGTTTTTTGATTATTACCACCCATATTGCTATAAGAAGGTTTTCTAAAAGGTGACTTCTCCAAATCTCAGAGTTCTGAAAATGAAAAAGTAGTGTTTTGAAAATAGCAGTTAGGTGAATGACTAGGTAGCATACAGTAGAGAGAAAAAAAAAATTATAGCACTCTCAATATCCTCCTGTTGGAATGGTAATTATATCACAATAGTCTGGATTTGAGTGGTTTTTTTTGTAATTGAAGTGTAAAAAAAAGTATTTTAAAACTTGATTAACTGTTTCACTGCAGCACAGGATATAGAAGGGAAACCTTCATCTGGAAGTCGTATCATAGTTCAATTCTTGTTGGGTTGTAAAGGTTAGTAACTTTGGAGGTCTGATGATGGAACAAGTTAATGTTTATTACAGGAACACTTAAAATGCAGTTAATATCTGCTGGTTTTGAACTGTTTGAAGTCAAGTATTAGCTTCTCAGAAGTTCTTGCAGTGACTACTAATGTTGTAATTCTCTCATTCCTAATTTTAGAAGTCTCCTAATTATATGTGACTTTTTTTTTTTTAATGCGGTGGTTCAGCATTCAGTTTAAGCCAGCACAGATGACTGCTGAAGTTGGAAGAGCAGGTAGTTCTGCACTCCCTCCCACTTTCATCTCCCTGTGCTTCAGCTGGAATACATGATTATGTGGCTACTTGTGAAGCAGTGAGGAATAATAACTGGGTGGAAAATGTTATTTTTTGACATGTGTTTGCTTTTCATCAGTATTGGTTTCCTTTTGGTTTGTTACACAGGCACTTCAGACATGCAAAGGGGATAAAAGGAGTCAAAAAGCAGTTGAGGGTTAAGGATGCTTTTTGTGGCAACAGTGCCATTTTAACCTGATTAAGTTGATTAATGTGGGTGAGAACAGGAAATCCCAAGGCAGATAGAAATAATGACTGACTGTAATTGAAAGTTCATGTGTAATTTATCACGTACAAATTAACATACAGTAGAAATTTATTATGTAATGATATTTGTGTCTTAAATTGTTTGGTTATTACTGGGAGGAGGGATGCCTATGAAACGGGGAGAAATATGTTTGAAACAAGAAGGACACAGAAGGAAACACATGGAGGAATTTATGGTTAATGCACCCAAAAATGAGAGAACTACCAGAAAACAAGAATAGAAGTTTAACATATGGTTCCCTTTCAATCATACATTCTGTCTGTGAAAGCTGGAGTTTTCTTTGCCTTATTTAACCGATTTTTTTTTGAAATTTTACTTCATTAAATAAGTAGCAGGTAAAAGAAAAAAAATCCTAACCTAGGTAGCTCCTTGTAGGATTTGCAGTGCAGTGATTCTTGCAGCATTTGATAATTTTGTTGCTGAAATAATTAATTCAGCCTGCTTCTGTTTTCCTTTTACAGGCATTTTGTATACCATTCTTGCACTGTATCTGGGAATTTAAATTCAATTAGGGCTAAAAGTAGGAATGAGATATTCAAATATATTGCAGCTTAGTTGTAAATTTTAAACTTACAGGTTTGATGTATTTTCTGATATAGTAGTTAGTAATGAAAATATCTAAATGGTATGCGTACCTTTTTAAGTAGAGGAATGTTTTAAAAAACAACTTTAAAAGACAACTGCCTCTTTTCTTAATTTTCAGTGATTAAAAACCATATGCATTGAAATGTCTTGATTATTTCTGGGAAGGTACGGAAATATAATTCCTGTGTAATAACTATGGTAGTGTAGTACTTAATTTAAACTGACTTTCCAAACAGCAATATCTAAATCATAACTAGCTGAGCACTTTATTTGAACTCCATATGAAAAAAAAATCTAATGAAATGAACTGTATGAAAAAAAAAATTTCCACTGGTGTTTTAAAATTAATTAGGTTTTGTGATATATTTGATTTTTGTTTTTAGATGAAAACTATATCAGAGATGCTGACATTTTTCCTTCATCTCCTGAAATTGAAAGAGGATCCACCCTGAGACTCTTTTGTGTTCTTGGAAAACACTACACACCTCAGAGAAATGCAAGCCACATCATCTGGAAATTGAATCATGAATTGGTTGCCCAGGAAAACTATAACATTGTGAACGAGACTGTATCTAGTATAACCATCCATAATTTCACTTACAGCAAAGCTCACGTGAAATGTTTTACTAAGTACTTGGGCAAGGAACAACTTTTGGTTCACACTGAAGTTAAATCTGGATGTAAGTAATTTTAACATTTTAATAACTTACTGTAAAAATTTTATTTTAAAAACAACTACTTTATTTTTTTCAGCTTGTGACATTGCAGGACTGTTCCAGTGTCTCCTTTTTTTTTTTCCATTAAATAAAGCATGAAATTGTAGGCACTCCTTACTGACACTGGTCCATAACCCTTTTGACTCTGAGTTTTCTCCAGGCAAAGTGAGTGGAGGATTTCTGTTGAGTCTAGAAAGTGCTAGGTCTGTCCCTTCGGCTGTGTCTTTTGTCTAGCCAACTTTAGCTTTCTCCAGGATGGATTTCCTCTGTAATCATCTGTTCCAAAGAAATTATTCTTACATTCTTTTGTGGAGATGGTTACAGGACAAATTTGTCTACAGATTCTCTAATTGATTGTACAGATTAAATTCATATTATCCTAATTTATGCCTGAGGGACCTGTTCTTGTAAAGAAGCAATAAATGCAGAAAAATACGTCTCTTGGATAAAACCCAGCAGTAGATACTGCCTGTCTGTGAAGTTTAGTGTGCCATAAGCTTGTCCATAAAATAAAGATCTTTTGACTGTTATGTTAGATGGGGCAGAAAAGTACTGTTTTGAAGAGAGGGCTTTTTCAATACCAGTCTATTTCACTGGGCAGTTTTCTTCCTTTCAATTCCAATTTCTTCTCTTGAGTGAAGAAGTCTGGCTTTGACAAAGAAGTCTTTGAGGGTGTTACATTTTTACAGATGACTTCAGACTATAGAGATTGCAAAGGATTGTTTCCTTGGCGCTGTCTTGCTTGTAAGATAAAGAAACTCCAGAATTAGTGATCTTTTCAAGGCCATACTGATATTTTTCCCAGGAAGCTGTCTTCTGCACTCTGAGGCCGTGCATCGTTCTGGGAACCAAGAAGAGTTTTATCTCTCAGAGAATGCCTTTTCCTGAAGTTCTATGCTGGTTTTTTGTTTTCCTTTTACTCTCTGAACTGGTGTTGAGTTACAGGCATGTTGTGGAGCTATATATAGAGGTTCAGGACAATGTATCTAGTAGTTTGATATATGAAAGTTAAGTAGGTACTGTGAAAATGCCTTCAGGCCCACTTAGATAAGTATTTCTGAGAAGCACTTGGAGAACATGTGTCTCCTCAGAGGAAGAAAAAACATGTTTGATTTTGGTTTTTGAGGAGTTTTGAGGGCAGTAAGAAATTACAAAATCAAATGCTATGCAGACCACTTAGGAAAGTTTGCCATATTCAGCTTTTTGACCAACAAAATCAGTTGTACAGTACAGTTACGTATTTTTACTGGAATTTTTTTTTTTTTTAAATGTGCATCATTGTAGTTCGACCGGACGTACCAGAAAATATTTCCTGCATTTATTACTTTAATGTCCAACTTACCTGCAACTGGACTTCAGGAAGAGAAACAAATCTTTCAACCAACTATACGCTTTACCGAAAAATGTAAGTATAGGATGTAGTGGGAAGTGGGTTACTAGGGTGATATCACCAGCTCCCCTCTCCTCACATTTTGACTTACATTTAAAAAAATATTGGAAATGTTGTGGGGCTCACAGTCATTGCATTTCCTCAGGAAATTCAGTTAATTTGGAGTTGGTAATGGCTGAAAAAAGTACAAGCTGATACCTCTTTAGTATGCTGTATGAAGGAAATGAGTGTTTTCAACCCAATATTCAGTAGATAATTCAGTCAGGTTCTGTCTACATCAGAATTGATATTAACTTTTTGACTTGAAGTAACGTTGGTAGTTAGATCAAAAGCTGAGGGAGGCTGGTACAAATGGGGAATGGAGACACTTTTGTTGGGAGTGTTCACAGAAAAAAAAAATCACAGTTAAAACTATAGTATTAAAGTGTGTGTTGTTCTGCTTGAAACCAGTAGGTTTTCACCTAAGTACCTTTGAGAGTTTTAAGTTGGCAGTGACAGAATCGGAGTTACTTTTCCTTTTTGTATTGCTCATCTCTGGGGATTTGTATTTACAACTATTGAATATGTAGTCTCATGCTTTGTAGTGTTTTTGTGACCCTGTTGTAGAAACATAAATACTTTATTCTTTTAGTTTGTTACATTTTAAATATTGTTTAGGAACTTTTTCATAAGTTACTGTGAAAATGGTGATGTCAGTATTGTTCCAAGGCAGATCCTCAGATATAATTTTGAGGGTAATGGCACAGATTTTCTCCAAAATATACTTGTCAATCTGTTCTTCATAATAATGCCGCTTGTGGTGCTCTTTTTTTCTGCCTAATCAAGACTTCAGGTAATATGACTTCATGAAGTGTTTTCCAAAATGTCTAAAGTTAACTTTGAGAACTGAAAGGTGTTCAGACTCTAAAGGACATATTTTCTTATTTTAGGTTATGCTAGCACATAGTGTCTTATTTATTTAAATGGTAGGACAGGAAAGCATCTTTGGTTTGATCTCCATTTTGGCCTTTCACCTTTCTGAGGCAGAATTTTCTTGTTCCTTCTAGTATTTCTGTGTTTTATAACTTAGCTGAGTTTGTGAAACCATAAACTAAAATAGCTATTGAAAGTAAGTCTCAGTATTGTTCCTTCCTGTACCAGCACAAATTTTTCTTTAATGACACAGTGAATTGGATTGCTGAATCAATTTCCAGTAAAATCTAACCATTAATTTTAATTGAGAAAACTCTCCAGCTGAGTTTACTGTAAGCACTGGTACATGGGGGCAAAGAGCTGTGGATAGAAACAAACAGCTAATTCAGGTTAGGGGAGGTAGGACTGCTTCTTTTTGCAGCACTGCAAGCTTGAAGTAGCTTAAATATGCTTACGAAATACCATCCTCAAACTTTTTTTTTCACTATGCAAATGATCTCGTTTCTTACTGCATAATCAAAAGTATTTAAAATAGTCCCATGTATGAATTTGTTGATAAATTTCCCTGTGGGTCAGTAAAGTGAAATGAATTTTATTAGTTTTATATCCCATGCTACGTATTACAAAAGTACAGGCTGTAAAGTCAGTGTATCATCCCCATGTGTTCTTTCAGGAAGATCTCTCAATTTTCTGTTACTTTGTAATAGCTTTGCAGTGGAACAATTAGGCCTTTTTTTTATTTTTGAAAGATGAACAAGAGCTTGTTATCCCAGTTCCCTGTGGCATGTTTTACTCACTGTATCTGTATATATGTTTATACTTTTAAAAGGACATCTTGTGTGGAGTTACCTGATTTCACTTATTTTTGAGATTTTAATCTAAAATAATAACTGCGTGTGGAATCCCCCATTAGGGCATTTCTAATCTTCATTATTGATACTGGAAGGTTGTCTTACTAAATGCATTTAAAACTAGTAGAGTCTATGGAGAGTATTGCTATGCATTTGCAGGAGCATTTCAATGAGGAAATAGAATTCATTTGCACAAACCTATGTTATAAGGAGATGATGACTGGTAAATATGACCTGCAACCTGAAGACCATATAAGTAATAACAAAATAGTAACCAAACAATCAGCGAAGAAAATCCTCTAACCTCTAACTCATTTATTATTCTCTTTTTTTTTTTTTTAGGATGGCTGTAGGAAGCATGACTCCTCCAAGTACAATGGGCGTCTGTGAAAGCAAAGTGGAATCGTGTTCATTTTATCCTCCTCATGTTCCATATAGTAGTTTTTTTTGTTTTCAGGTGAAAGCTGAAAATATTTTGGGTGAAGCCTCATCAGATTGTGTTCCTATACCTATGGAAAAAATAGGTAATTAAAAAAAGATTTAAATATAAAGCAGTGTATGTTGTGGTAACTACACACTTCTCAATTCTTTTTCCCTCCATGCAACATACAGTTTAGAGAACTCTGAAACATATTATGTAATCAGAGTTGGTTTACACAGAAGGAACTAATGAAAAAAACCCCAGTGTAACAGTTTTGAAGCTATTATTTGGGTTTCATTTTGTTTAAAGTCGGTTTCACTTTTGAAGTGCCATCTGATTTCAATTGTTAGCTGAAATTATGAAGTCTCTGGAGTTGCATTTAGATTTTAATGAAATGCTTCATCCTTTCCAGTTTTTTTCTTATCAAAATTTGGATGCTTCCAATGCAGTTGAAGCAAGTCTTTTGTTATATTTTAACTGATGACCTTTTAATGTAAAATTCCTCAAACTGATTGGTGGTACAGCAGCAACTTTCAGCAATTTCTTGGTCTTGTTGAAAAGTGGTGAAAAATGATAGGGGACAATATTTATGTGATGAAACATCTAACCACAACAATGTTTTTTTTAGCTAATGTCTGATATATCTATTGTAAATCATTAAGTTGTTAATATTAACAAGTAAAGGCTGCATACCAAAACTTCTTGTCAAATTAAGTGGTACTTGGACTGTGCTTTTGTGTTTTTGAGTGCAATACTTGGCAGTAAATGAAGAGTGATATTATCATTTCTGCCCATTATTTACTCTGCTAGTCTACTTCCTGGTTAGGAATGTTACAAAATCAAATTTTCTGCAGTTCCCAGGAGCAGTAGTAATGAAGATTTCTGCTGCAACACTCTTGTCAGCTCTCCAGCCACATATGCTCCTTCACTCCCTGTGTTCAGGCCTGCTGTGGCTCCTCCTTACTTTCCTCCTTACTTTCCTCCTTACTTTCCTCCTTACTTTCCTCCTTACTTTCCTCCTTACTTTCCTCCTTACTTTCCTCCTTACTTTCCTCCTTACTTTCCTCCTTACTTTCCTCCTTACTTGCCTCCTTACTTGCCTCCTTACTTGCCTCCTTACTTGCCTCCTTACTTGCCTCCTTACTTGCCTCCTTACTTTCTGTTAGCCATCTAGTTTATCAGTGCTAATCTGTTCTTTTCTTATTACCTCCTTCGCACTTCTCTCTCCCTCAAATTGCTTTTCAGCTGAATTCTCCCCTCATCTGCAGTTTAGACTTGATTTTGTTGTCCCAGCTTTACTTCATTTCTTTTCCCTGCAGTTGTTTCTGAGTAATATTCTTCAGTGCTGATACAGATGAAAGGAATGATGGGGGTTTGTCAGCATTGCATCAGTTGTGTGCTTTCTGTCTTAAAGATAACTGTACATATAGGAAGTTATGTCTATAAAATAGACCATTATGTAAATACTCTGATAGGGTTTATGTTATTGGTATAATAATTAAACATTATGGAACACACATAGATGGAAAAATGCAGAACTTTTATGGAAGTATTTTCCCCTGTTAAAGTTTTTGTTTCTCTGTTCTAGAGAAATTTAAACCTCCTGAAATACTTTCAATTAAAAAAATCACTGGTATAAAGCAGTTGCTTAAAGTAACCTGGAAGATACCTGAGAAAATTATTCCTTCACAAGATTTAACTTGCGAGCTTCAATACAGAAACATCTATTCAAACTCCTCAGTAAGCTACATGAATTTTCTTATGCATGTTAGATTCTTTGTGACTAATTTCTTAGTGCTTTAAAAAGCTTAATGAAATAAAGGCAACAAGTAGTTGGAAATATGAATAAAACCTTGTTGTCCTAATGAAATATAGCTATGTATGCATGATCTTAGGGTTGTTGTTTTATTGTCTTCTTTTATTGTTAATTGTTCTCTTCCATTTGGTCAATGTCTGTTTTGCTACATACTGTACTTCTGAATATTTCTGTGAAAAGCTAAGGGATGACCATAGGCTGAGGGATTACACACAAGGTCAGTTTTAATATTTTATTTTCCTGTCACATTCTGTTGATGAAAACAATATTTACTTCCAACAACAGTAGTTGAATCAGATTAAGGTGGACTAAAAATACATTAATTTTTAAGTGAATTTATACCTTAATTTTGCAAGATGGAAGATAAAAGAAGTTCTTTTTCTGAGTTTCTTTCTGACACTTAAATGGAACTCTTGTAGAATGTAGCCATTTACTTCTTTCAGAAGTGCTATTCCAATGCTTCTCAGTGCTGATGTGATTCTATTTGCAATCTTATGGTTTACTCTTCCAAATTTTAAGAATAGACCTGGTTACTTGGCTTGCTTCTTTTTTTTAAAAAAAAGTTTATTAAGCTGAGATGTCAGCCTTGACCTTAACTCCTTAACTAATTTATACTTTAAATGTGTAATTCTGGGAGAGAAGAATTATGTAGTCCTCAGAGCTTTAAAATGTTCCTGATCCTAAAGTTGTTTTTAGTTATCATCCTCTTCACATTGTCATGGAAAGCATCTTTACTTAATATGTAAAATATTAGTTGTTGGATTTGGGACATAATATTTGGGATAATCAGATGGGCAGGATGTCTGGGGTCCACACACAATTATTAGAAACAGAACTAATGTTTATTTAAAAGACTCCTTCAAGAGTTTTAATCCTTTGGAGTCAAGACATATGAGATCCTTCCCAGTGTTGACTGCATACATATTTTTTGTGAAGTTGCAGACTTATTGTGTTTGTATCTGTCACACCCTGCATAAGAAATCACCTATCTTTTTTTTCACTATCAAATGTGATCTACATCCATTTTCTTCCTCAGAACTTGCCTGCATGTTTCTATAGGTTTTCTAGAGAAAAAATAGTAGCTGTGATCAGGAAAGACAAAAATTCAGTGAGTTTAATTCTATAGGATCCTACAGTTATGACTGATGGTTTTGTGTATAGCCAGTGAAATGGCAAATAAAGACAGCCTCAAACCATCAGTTAGATATAGGAGCTGTTTTTCTGCCTGTTTGTGCATATATGCAAAAAAAAGTTTGACTAAATGACAGCTATTTTCTTGACCTTTTAAGCCTTCCTACCAAAACAATGCAATTATTGGAGTTTGCTGTGAACTGGTTTTATTAAGTGAAAAACAGATGACTTAATTTTCTGCTGACATGTACTAAGTTACTAATTATAATAGAACGCTATCATAGCTTTTTGGCAAGTAACTCTAAGCTACTCTAGGGTGTCTGCCATTCTGTGTCAGGTTGTGCAGGAGACTGGTACTAGTTTTGAAGCCCTTTTTGTGGCAGGCTGACTAAACAGTCTGTAACCTGTCTGTTTTATAGATCCCTGTATTAATTCCCATAGGAGCAGTTTCCTGTTTCTGAAAAAGAGTTTCTTGAGATCCGAGCAGACTAAAATTTTCAGAGGTCAGAGGTTGCTTCATTAAGCATTGTACTTCTCATTATGGTGTTCCAAGGAATGAGTGCCTGCATTTTGTATTGTTGTGGTTTGAGTCACTTTTCATTGGAAGTTTCAACTGGCAGAAGACAGGAATTTCTTCACAAGTTTTTGCCAATGTTGTGAATTTAAATGACATTTCTACTTCGATTTGCCTTCCTAGGGGGATTCTTCTCTATTCTAAAACTTACCTTTGCTGATTTTGTTAGAATTTAGCTAGCTTGAATGTTTATTTTAGTGTCTTTTTGTTTCAGTCATCTGAAATTCTAAACTGAGGAGAATTGTTAATTATTAGTTAATTTTTGCAATGTGGAAAAGATGTTAATTTTGGTGTAGTGACTATACCAGTCCTTCTGTACACAAAGACAAAAATCTTCCCATATTTCCTGTTGTTTTCTTCTGTTGTCAGGCCAGTTGACTTGTTGCATTGACTCCAATTCCTGCTTTCAATGTATTTTTTTTTTCTTTTTCCTTTGGGACAGCAATCCAGTTTGACTGCCATTAGTGAGATGTGAGTGGGTTCCTTTTAAGATGACGAAATTACACACTTTGTCATTACTTTCCCAAGAAGATATTTCATTAGTTATTTCTTGTATTCTTGTCTTCCTTCACCACTGTAAGACTTCATCTGCTTTTTTTCTCCTGAGACCAGAATTCTCTGGTTTTTTTAGTCTTTAAAAATAATCATGTGCCCATAATCTTTGGTATGGCCTACAGCCAAGAGATGCAACACCCTGTGACTCAGAAAAGAAAAACAAGAAAAGAAATAAATGTCCAGCTGGCTTACAAGCTGCATGTGATCACTGCTTCCCCAGGGATGCAGTCCAGCCTGGCCTTGATCACTTCAAGGAATGGGGCATCCACAGCTTCCCTGGGCAACCTGTGCCAGTGCCTCACCACCCTGTCATGAAGAATTTCTTCCTAATGTCTAATCTAAATCATCCACCTTCCAATTTAAGGCCGTGCCCTCTCATCCTATCACTACGTACCCTTGTAAGAAGTCCCTCCCAAGCTTTCTTGTAGGCACCCTTGAGGTACTGGAAGGCTGCTATAAAGTCTCCTCGGAGCCTCCTCTTCTCAAGGCTGAACAAGCACAACTCTCTCAGCCTGTCCTCATAGCAGAGGTGGTCAATCCCTCTAATCGTCGTAGCCCCCCTCTGGACCCGTTCCAACAGTTCCATATCCTTCTTATGTTGAGGATTCCAGAACTGGAGACAATACTCCAGGTGTGGTCTCATGAGAGTGGAGTAGAAGAGTAGAATCACATCTCTTGACCTGCTGGCCACACTTCTTTTGGTATAGCTCAGGATGCAGTTGGCCTTCTGGGCTGGCTTATGTCAAGCTTATCAGTAGGCACCCCTAATTCCTTCTCTGCAGGGCTGCTCTCAATCACATCCTGTATTGAAACTGAGGATTGCCCCAACCCATGTGTAGGACCTTGCACTTGTCCTCGTTGAACCTCATGAGGTTCAGACAAGCCCACTTTCCAGCCTGTCCAGGTCCCTCAGGATGACATCCTGTCCTGGTGTGAGAAATGCACAAGTCAGCTTGGTGTCACAGAATCACCGGGTTGAAAGAGACCCACTGGATCATCGAGTCCAACCACTCCCACAAAACACTGAACCATGTCCCTCAGGACCTCGTCCACCCGCAACTTAAACACCTCCAGG
>WAAB01010738.1:23745-37092 GCA_013389865.1 Piaya cayana
AGAATAACCTCCCTGGACCTGCTGGTCACACCGTTTCTGATACAAGCCAGGATGCCATTGGCCTTCTTGGCCACCTGGGCACACTGCTGGCTCATGTTCAGCCGGCTGTCGACCAACACCCCCAGGTCCCTCTCCTCCTGGCAGCTCTCCAAACAGACCTCACCCAGTCTGTAGCTCTGCATAGGGCTGTTGTGCCCCAGGTGCAGGACTCGGCATTTGTCTGTGTTAAACCTCATGCCATTGTCATCTGCCAGCTTGCTGAGGGTGCACTCAATCTCACAGTTATACAGTTGATGAAAATACTACACAGCACTGGTCGCAGTACAGACCCCTGAGGGACATCAGTTGTCACGGATCTTCATCTGGATATTGAGCTGTTGACCACCACTCTCTGAATATGACCATCCAAACAATTTCTTATCCATTGAGCAGTCCACTCATCAAATCCATACCTTTCCATCTTAGAGAGAAGGATGTTGTGGGGGACTGTGTAAAAGGCTTTAAAGAAGTCCAGATAGATCACATCCATTGCTTTTGTGTCCACTGATGTGGTCACCTCATCAGAAAAAGCCACTAAGTTGGTCAGGAAGGACTTGCCCTTGGTAAAGTCATGCTGGCTATCTTGAATCGCCTGTGTGCACACAGTTCAAGCCACAGGTGAGTCAGTACAGACCTGGATTTGACTCCAAGATTTTGAGACCCTAGAGCTTTACAGTAAGAATGAAGATGTTACGTAAAAAAAATGAGCTATGAAACTTGTAATTTTGAGTTTGAGAGAATTGAGGTGGGAACCATGGAAACTGTATCCTTTGTGGTTTTATAAAAATATATATCTATCTGCATGCAAGTTTATAGTAAGTAATGTTTATTACTACATTTGCTTTCAGGAATTTGCTACTGTCCTAATGAATTCTTCAGAGAAAGTAGCATCTTATAATCTCACAGGACTGTGGGACTCCACAGAGTATTCAGTTGCCATTCGATGTATCAATAATAATTCAAAATTCTGGAGCGAGTGGAGTACAGAAAAAACAGCAAGCACGGAAGAGAAAGGTAGGGTAACTATTTAGTATGGTTTTCTTTGATTTACTTTGGGCCATTAAGATTTAATAATGGAAAACTATTTTCAGCATAGTATCAATCTCTCAGGGTTAGAGTTCTGTTGTTTAAACAGAACACATTTTATTTAAATACAGATGAGGGAAAACTGAAAAAGGAACAAGTAGTGGAGGAAATTTGATGGTGACAGAAACAACACATTACTGAAGAAAATGTATGAATTGGTAGACAGTGAAGAGGGGAAAAGTCAAAAGCGTAGATGAGACTGAGCATTGCTAAGTAGGATAGTATCAGAAATGTGGCATAGTAAGTATATCTAATAAAATTAATTGAAGTAGAGAAATTAAATTGCCAGTTATAAAACAACAGTAGAAAATCTCTTTTAGAACTTAACAAATAAAGCAGAAGGAAACTTACAAAAAAGGGAAACTGTACTGATTTAGGAAAAAAGCACAACATTGCACAAGGGAAAACTTTTAGTTAGTTTCTCTCAGACTGTATTATTGAAACCTTCTATTGTTTTTACTATATTATGCTATCTTTTTAATATAATATCAGATTTCAAGATATTTTTGTGTCTTTACATAGCTCCCTCAGAAAAAATGGATTTATGGAGGGTAATTGAACCTTCACACTCACCTGGACATAGATCTGTACATCTTATGTGGAAGGTGTGTACTTTTTTTGTGAATTGATAATCTTATTTTTATCCTGCAGCTGACGTTGCGTTTAAGTATTTTAGTGTTGTAGGACATGTAACTGCTGGGGGGATTGCTGTCATCAGAAAAAACCTGACTGAACTAAAGCAGAATTGAAAAGGCTTTTGTTTGCTGAATGGTAGATGAATAGAGCTTTGCAATCTGTACAAAAGGGAAGGTTTTGTGTTCAATTCACTGGGATATCTGATTGAGAATCCTTACAACTGCTCTTAAATAATATGGCTCAACAAACCTTTGTTTAAATTCACTTTAATCTAGTAGATTGACGGGAAGCATTTTGTATTTGAAATCTCATTATTTGACTTTTGAACCATTCCTTCCATTAAATTATTGCATCTAACCGTCCTGAAGATGAGATTGAAGAAAATACCTTCCTTTTCTAAATATAGTGTAATTATTTTGTAATTTGACTTGGACTCTTAAACACCGCATATACTTTTGATTATACAAATTACACTGTTAAATACTTACTACTGTGCACTTTTTCTTTTTTTTTAATAGCCAGTGAAAAAATTTCCACCTTCTGGGAGAATTCTAGGCTACAAAATACGGTACTTTCCAGAAAAAAATGCTGCACTTCAAATGATGAAGAACTCTACTGATAAGAAAATTATTTTACTTTTAAATGAAGATGCGTATATAATATCTGTTGTTGCCTGTACCTCTGCTGGAAATTCTCCGGAAGCTATTTTAAGGATTCCATCCACTGATGAAAAGAGTAAGACTTTTCAATATTGTGATACATTTTTGTCATTAATAATGAAATGATTGTCTTGACACCTGTTTAAGTTCTGTTACTGTGGAGGAAAAATTGTGCTAAGGTCATCTGTCATAGAACCATGTGTATAGACAGCTGTGTTATGCGCATATCTGTGTACTCATTACTTTTTTTGTAGAACAGTATTATCTGATTGCCATCTTTTCCTATCATATGCCATGTTTTTGTTATAGGCAATTATTACTGTTTTTTTTTTGTTTTGAGATACAGTTCTTCAGATATCAGCACTTTCTGACGTCTTATTAGAATTTCTATTTTATTACTCTATGAGTTTCTTTTCTGGTTTTGTTTTTCTAACCCCAAACCTCCCAGATAAATTTGTAGTCTCACTCAATTCTGTCTCAGCTGTCTACTGTGTCATAAAATTAGTCTACCTTAGGGCATTATTGGTGTGTACGTAACAACAACATTCAAACAAAGATGTGCTTAATAGAAGTCTTTAAGGCAGAGAGAGAGAGATATGCTATTTTTATTCCCATTTCATAGGCATTCTCAAAGTACCCATCTGACCCACTGCAAGGGTCAGGAAGCTGGTCTCCTCTACTTCACAACAGTTGGGGTTTTGACTCTTAAATTTAACTCTGGTTTCTCGGTGAGCCTTGTATTGCAACATCCAGCTGTTTACCCATGATCAAGAACAGAGGTTTCATTTGACACACTTGAATCACTTCTGCTACATGAGTTGTTCATGAAACAAGTGCAAGTGTACCCTTAGAATTGCTCAATCAAATTCCATTCTAATAAGAAAATTTGATATGTAGACATGATGTCATCTTGTCCTGAAGGTTGCCGACTGCTTCTCTCCCTAATTCTGTATCTCACAATGCTGTTCTGATTTTCCATGCTGTAAGATGCTTTTTGTTTTCCCTACATAGGCCTTTTTTTCCCCTCTGCTTCACCAAATGTTTTTTACATCTGCTTTGCCAGGCTGGATTTTCACTCACAGTTTGATTACTTCTGTTCTGCAGGTTCATGCTTCACTTCTGCTTCATTGTCACTCATGTCCTTGCTGACTTGATGTATGCTTTTCCTGCTGTCTTTTGAAAATCCAGTTGAAACTTAACATATCTGTGGTGCCTGTAAAATGGGTAGTAAATCAGTTTGCAATATGATATAAACTGTGAAATTCAGATCCTAAAAGAGACTGTGGTCTTTGACTCTGTTAATGCAAAACCCCTTGAGTATCATCTCCTCAGTCTCCCTTTCTTCCACTTTTTATTACAACAATTCTATGATTTCACAGGTATTTTAAGTGTGTGCATGTATGTACATAGGTATAAAGTAAATGTTTAATTTTTTTTTAACCTTGACTGAATCTCATTCTTCTAAAGAGGTAATCTCAGTTTGCTGTATTTGAATTTTTTCCTTTTCGCAGTTTTTATGAAGATAGAATTGCTAACATCTTCTTTTATATTTTTAGCTCCTCAGATTATAGAAATGGTGAGGGTATTTACAACAAATGAAGACGTCATTGTGGAATGGACAGCCTCCAAACCAGAAGTAACTGAATATGTAGTTGAGTGGTTTGAGGAACTGGAGACAGATCCTTTTGGTAGATCATGGCAATATGTATCAAATTCTACAAACTGGAAAAGTAGCAAAAGTATGTTCATTTATCAGTAACAGCTGTAACAGTGTACATATATATTTATGTGTATTTATAAGTGAACTGTCAAAAAACAAAGGATGAGCTTATCTGGTTTCACTCAGGTCACTTAAAAATACCCAAACAGTATTATTACGTTATTGAAATCTTTGCATCTAATTTAATAGCAATTTAAACTGTTAAATTTTCATTATTAAGGCACTTCTGTGACTTAATCTTATACCATACATCTTCTAGTAGGGAGACCTATGACAGAATTACAGTATTTTAGCAAATAAATCTAGAACCAAAAAAAAGTGTTTGAAGAGGGAAAAGAGCGCATGTCTTCATTTGTGTTATAGAGAGAGCAAGAAACCTGAAAGAAGGTCTCAGGGAGATTTCTACTTTAAAATAAGAGGGTAGAGTGATTGATCAGTCTGGCATAGTGAGGATCACATAATCACATTTGTATTGTGACCTGTTGTAAGAGGTATCAGTGACCTTATGCACTGACAAGTAGGTGAAGGTCTGTTACCTTTTTGCTTCAGAGGCTGACTTTTTTTTTTTGAAGAATCTGTCTGAGTAGAAATGCTTTGGCTACCTGTATGGAGTTTCAGTGAAAAAGAAAACAATGGGCAGAGTCCAGGAGAGATGTGCAAAGGCAAAACTGTGAATGCTGATGTAGATATGAACATCTTTTCCACATTACATTTAGCTAGTGAAATGCACGTGCTTTTCTTTACATATTTGGAAACTTTTTTTACAAACCCAGGGAAAATGGTAATAATATTTGATATAGTATGCATATATTAAAAGTGAATTTTGGATTTTTTGTTCTTTATTTCTTTGTTAGTGGAATGAAATTACCAAATTTTAATGCTGTTCTTGTTCATATAAGTATCTTCCTGAATCCTCTGTCAAGGAAGAGAATTTCTAAAGTTTTCAAAAAAACCCAAGTACCTTGTGTTTTCTAAAGCAAAAAGGAACACTTGGTTCATTAATGTTGAATATAACTATTCTGCCCATTAGATTTGTGTTACTGGCTGGGACAGTAGTAACTTATATGCAAATTAAGCAAAAATCTGCTTGGAGTTAAAGTCAGGAGCAATTTAGTACTCATTCAACTAAGATGGGCAAGTCTTGACTCTTAATGCTGAAAATTTCACTATTTCAGCATTTTATTATGAGGGATACATGGGATTTACAGCTGGTCTATACTGGAGGTCTTTCTTCATTGTAAGCACAAGTCACATGAGAAATGCTGAGGCAAATTCAGACTTACTGATATTCAGGCCTGATTCTGGTGTTATTTTGTGCAGTTGTTTTAAGGACAGTGTATGGGCCATCATAACATTTTTTTGGTTGCAGTTGGTGTGAGGAACTGAAAAAACAGCAGAGCGCTGATATAATGCAGGGATCCATCAATAGCTATTTGTGAAGAAGTGGTCTAGGAAACCCTTTACACTCATTTTATCCTGCAAATTGTAAAGCCACAGGTGTGTCCTCTCAAATTATGAGAGCTGCTTCTAAGTAGGAGATGTACACTGTTGATTACTTGACTGCTGCATTGTTCAGAGTTCCAAACTTCATTTCTAGAAGCCTGAACTATGTCTTGAACCGTACGAAGTTCTACTGAAGAGATTTCACATGTACAATTGAACTTTTGAGTCAAGCTGATTAGAAGGAGATTTGCAGTATTATTTTATACTGGTTGTTTTAAAATATACTTTCTTTGAAACTTTACATTGTTACTAGATGAGTGAGTGACTTCATATAGAGAAGCTGTAATAAGGCTGTAGGTACGATTTCCCGTTCAAAGTATTTCTAGTGTAAAATGAGTTGGAAGCCAAGTACTGTTATGCATATTACAAAATGAATCAATTGCTTTAAGGGCAGTAATGAATATTTGAGGCAATAAATATATACTGTGCTTGCTAAAAAGTTGAACAATAGAGGTCTGTAACATGTTCAGAATTGCATTGTTGTTGTATTAATCTCACATATGTAACTATTCTTTCTTTTCCTTTATAGAAAACTTCAAACCATTTGTATGCTATAACATCTCTGTGTATCCTCTCTATGGAAATCAAGTAGCAGCTCCATATTCCATACAAACTTATGTACAAGAAAAAAGTACGTATTTTAAACTAATAATGTGAAAGATGTCTGTCCTTTAGGGTGTAATATCTTTGAGCAGTTTGGTATTGGCATTGCTGAATGTACATGCTGAAAAAAATTCCCAGATTCTGTTGATTGGTGAGCTGCTGAATTGTTCAGTAAAGAAAATTTGTATCTTGATATATAGGTGCATTGCTGCTCGAATCCACACATATGTTGCGAATTTTACTTGCTCCCTACAAAGCACTTGGAAAGATTATAACTTCAAACATGAAAGAGTTTTTTGAAACTGGCTATCTCTTTAAATGTTGTAGCTCATATAGTTATACAATTAGATTATTTTAATGCTTGATATTTAATAATATTAATGTAATTAATATTTGCAGTCCTGCACATAAGAAAATGGTAAGAAGCAGTGATGCTGGTGATTGGATAGAAAATTGTGGATAAAATAGTGGGGAGGAAGGCTTCTTTATTTGAAGAAGTTTAATGTGAATTCAGTGCTGTAAGAATAGTTTACTACTAAACAGCATTAATTACTACGAGGAGGTCATGGGTATTGTATGTTTAAGTAGTATTTACTTGTACAATTAGAACTTTGTTTTGAGTGCATTTGAGTAGCAGCAAAGATTGTCAGAAAATGGGAAGGAGATATTTGTTTTGAAGCTGAAGCACAGAGCGCTCATGCTTTGAAGTTATGAGCAATGCATGTGAGGTTGTATTGCATAAAAATCATGAGGATGTTTTATCTCTTGATCTCTCTCTGATCTTGTCAGGATTGAGCCTCATAATGATCTTGAGGTATTCAGATGCATTAACGTTGAGAACTGTGTAAATGTCAGAATAGATGAAGGGAAGTACATTAGAAGAATTCACATGTTAAGGAGGGTGAGAAAAGTTAAAGGACGGTATCAAAGCACTAAGGTGACATATTTATTTCTACATTTATTGCCCCTAATGTTATGTGTGAAGTAACACAGATGGATAATGATGTGGTACTTATAGCATAGTTTAATTTGGAAGGGACCTTAAAGATCACCCAGTTCCAATGCCCTTGCGATCTGCTGACTAGATCAGGCTGCCCAAGGCCTCACCCGACCTGGCCTTGAACACCTCCAGGCATCCACAATTTCCCTGGGCAACCTGTGCCACTGCCTCATGAGTCTCATAGTGAAGAAATTCTTCCTTATGTCAAGCCTAAATCTGCCCCTCTCCAGGTTATACCCGTTCCTTCTCGTCCTATCAGTACAAGCCTTTAAGAACAGTCTTTCCCCAGTTTCCTGTAGTCTCTTCAGGTACTGGAAGGTTGCTGCAAGATCTCCTTGGAGCCTTCTCTTCTCCAGGCTGAACAAGATTCTTAGTACTTAAGATTCTTACTACTTTTTGTAATTTATAATGCTTCTGTGCAGAGCCGTCAGAAGGACCTGTGGCTGACACGGGCATTCTGGGTAAAAATGAAGTTATGATAAAATGGAAGGAGATTTCAAAGGATAAAAGAAATGGAATTATCAGGAACTATACAATATTTTATAAACCTGAAAATGGAGAAGAATTGAGTAAGTATATGTTAAACATGAATGCTTTCAACAGCGTTGTGACAATCTCTGGGCTGATGGTAGATTTTAATAGTTATTTTCATTGTTATTAGCACATTTTGTAGTTGTATGTTACAAATATGCCTGAAAATACTGGAACTGAAATGTGGCTGAATTTTTTAGGTGCAATTGAAATAATGGGGAATTCTGGTGAATAGCCTCTCCTTTAATATTACATGTGTATTCTTGTTCATTTTCTTAATTCTGAACTTTTGAACAGCACTACTTTCTCTTAATGATTTTTACTACCCACGGCAGTACAGACATGACTATTGACCACATAGTCCTTTCTGCTTCTCAGATGCAAACCTAGTGGATCTCCAGGTGATAAGTTTAGTCTGCCTATGGTAGCATGATAATTCTGTTTCTCTTTCCAGACCAGGATGGAAACTCATATATGAGGGTCTTCTGGCAGGTTGTCCTCTGTGAAGAGAAAAAGAAAAAAATTTCAGAATTATACCAAATTAGTAATATTTGTCAGATACTTACTGTTTTCCCCTTTTTCATATCTACTAACCCCCCTCCATCTTCAAGTCTCTCTTCCTTTGTGACACACCTCTGAAGCTAGTGGAAGAAGTTGTGACAGAAGTAGAGAATCTGAGCGGGAGCTAAAAATATATTCAGGAGTCCAAGATCCTGTGCCAATTCCTGAATTTGAATGTTGTAGGGTTCAGTGAGTTTTTAAGTTCTGTGTGTGTCCTTGGCAGGATGCTTTTCCCAAGTCCTCAGCTTCTGGAACAGATTGGTGGAATTTTCTGGTAAAAAGTGGGTTTTAAAAGTCAGTTTTAAAATAAAAACTAAATAACAAATGAAGCTGCCAAGAATTAGTTTCCTTGGACATAGTTTTTTAGATTAATTTATTCAAATTTTCTTGATTTTCTGTGTTTGGCATTGCTTTCCTGGTCTGGAGGCTGTTAGCGTGGCTTTTTGAGCATATTCTTAATCTCCTACCTCAGGAGTAATATCCACACAAAGTGTGAGCATAATCCTGTCTATACAGAGCTTCTCTAGCCTAAATCTCAGCAGATTATTTTATGAGAAGTCTTTCAGTAATATAAAATTGTTTCTTCTGTATGGTTTTATGGAGGAGGTGTTGGATCATTCAGTGCTTCAGAAATGGTTTTCCTCCTTGTTTTAGATATCACTGTTAGCAGACACCTCACATAATATTTTGTAAACAGATCTCAAACTTAGAAATTTTGTAATGTCTTCAGTTGCTTCTGTGCCAGGGTAAGAGTATTCTTGGTATTTATAAAATTAGAAAGGGGAAGCTGATTAATACTGTTAGATTCAGTCCTCTGTGTGCATTTTTTCTTGCTGTGTTGTTTTCTGAGTAATTTCATGCAGACTGCTTTGTGCAGGGTCATCCTCAAGATGTGCAGCACCTTTGCATGGAGCCATATATCTCCATAATCTAATGTGGAGCAGACTGTGCCCATTTTAGCAATTTAGATTAGTTTCTTTAGGAAATCAGTTTTAAATAGTGGTTCAAGTGAGTGGAATTTAAATGGCAAAATGCTGCTGCAGTGATATTTTTTTGAGGTTTCTCTGATGTCACATCTTTTTGGTAAGGATAGAACATGGATTTGTGCTAAGGTAGCTTCACTGATGACCTTTTAAGTCTAGAACTTCACACTCCCCTCCATCATTTAAGAACGTATCTGTTTCCTTGGTGTTTCACTGAACTGAATGGTGATGTGAGTTGGTTATGACTTTATGCCCCAGAAAACGTTTTAGTTACCTTAATTTAATGAGTGTTCCTTTAATACTTCTTGTAGACCTAGAATGTTACAATATATGCCCTGCTTAAAAAAATTTAAAAGGGAAGCATATTGTTACTAATTCCAGTAGCAGAAAGCATTGGAAATTTTGAGTTCAGTTCAGAAAAGCATTTTGAAACTTCTAACAAAATTCCTGTTGATTTTGGCTTTCTTCTGACTTTGGAGTGATATCTCAGTATTGATAGATTACATCCTTTTGGATGATCAGTGTATAGCTGCTGGTATTAAAAATATAGTTACAATTCATGAGCTGCAGAAACTTTTAAGTTCTTAGTTTCTGAGCCTAGGTTTCAGGAAATAAAATTATCAAAGCACTGTTTTCAATGATAAACTACAGGAAATCATAACTTACCTATCTTTTATATTAGCAAAATAAAGTGTTTATTTTTAAAAGTGTAAATGCATAAGAGATGCCTCCCTAGTAAATTTTTAAGTAGCATTGCTAAACATTGTTAGGTAGTTGAAGATATTTCTCTCACAGGACTGATGAAGTCAGTTTGTATTTTAAGTTGTCTTTAAAATACTTTGTGATCTATCGTAATAAAAGATGCAAAATAAGTGTGTAGTTCCCTGATATAACACTCTTTTGTGTTTATTGACATAAATCTTCTAAAAAGATGAAACTGTGAACTCTGACGTTCTGCACTACAGACTGAAGTCCTTACAGGCTAATACGCAATATACTGTCTATATCATGGCAAACAATGAAGCTGGTGGAACCAGTGGAGAGCCAAAAACCTTCAAGACTTTGAAATTCAGTAAGTACCATTCTAAGTTAGTTATTACTGTTTTAAAATCAGATTTGGAACAAAACATATGGGATGTTTTTGTTTAGGCATTTGCTTTTTTTTTTAATTAGTGTGAAACTAAACAAGGAAGAATTAAGAATGCTGTCTGACTGTAACTGTGATTATCTCACAGACTAAAACCTCAAGATTAGAAATCAGTACCCAGAATCTTTATTTTGTTGTCAGTAATGCTGTGGATGTTTGTGGAAGCAACAGTGTGTATACTCTCAGTTATGGGATAGAGTGTCTAATAGTTTATGAAAAAAACAGTCATATCTGAGATACTAGACATAAGATAGCTGTGCATCACATTGCATCTTTTCTGCTACATAAGCTTAACTAATAAATGAGTGCATAGATTGTGGCCAGCGTGTCTGAGGAAATACCTTTTCGTATTTCTTACTGTTTATTTTAGCTGGATTTTCCTGAACAGATTGGTATGATGACTACAGGTCAGAAGTTCAGGTGTTTTCATTTCTCATTCTGGAAGAATGTTTTCATTACATATATTAATAGGCATAGTGGTGACAAAACTGAAATATGAAAAAGTGCATGGGTTATCCTTAAACAAGTCATAGGACTCAGAAGTAATTTTTTTTTTTGCCTGTAAATTCACCTGACAGTTTGCTCCTCAAATGCAAGGTAAATTATGCTATGCTGAGATCTGGTCTCTGTTGCTATCAGTACTGTCTCTAGTAGGTACTTGGAAGCTAGCTCCGAAATCTGTGCAATATTTCAGTCAGAGTAAACATATTTTTTTGTGTATTTAAAACTGAGTGGCACCACATGGTAGTTTTAGGTGACTTTAAAACAAGTGCCCAGGGAGGTGACAGACTTCATCCTTGGTGACTTTCGAAGATTGGCTTGGTATGCACCTAAGCAACCTGATTCTAATTTCAACGCTGGATGAGGTGATCTACAGGTGTCCTCTTTAATCTGAATTATTCTGCAATTCTGTTAAATGAGGGGAAGTTTAAAATGCAGTACATCTGTTCCTGAGATATCTTGAGAGGTCTCATCATGAGCTGCTTTTCTGGCTCAGTAACTGTGTTGGATTCAGAGTACTCTTTTTTTGACACGTTGTACAATGAATACTGTACAGTAATTTGGCTGCTTTGACAGAGCTCTTTAGAATTGTGCTAATTGGGTGACTTGGATGTTGAAAACGGGCTGTCTTAAAGGGATACATGAAGAAATTCTAAACATCATGTGTTTTTCCCCTCCTCTAAAGATAAAGAAGATGTTGTTATCTTTGCTCTACCCATTGGACTAAGCATGTTGTTTCTGTTAGGTCTTTGGATAACATGCATTTTGAAAAAACACACGTGAGTATGTTTTCTACCTTCTAAAACTGGGACAGTCCCTCGATTTTAAGTTGTAAAAGGCTTGGTTTTTAATATTTTCTAAATGCTTTTGTTACATTCCATACCAATATTGAATTAAAAAAAATAAGCAATTGGAGAAACACATCACTAAGCATATAAGTTATCATGTACATGCTACAGTCCAAAAATAGATACTAGTTTTTGAAAGTGAAGTAAATCCAAACAGAAGAGATAAGAGAAACAGATTTATGTATCACCTGTGTAAGTTTATGGAGAATACTAAATGCCATTTGCAATTACATGGTCAAGCAAGTGAGGGAAGCATTCTTAAAAACCATTGCTGGAGTCATAAATGCCAAACAGAAAGTTTCTTATGCCCTCTTAATATATCTGCTAATATACCACTAGAACACATTTCACGTAACTCCTGTTGTTTATCTAACTACATTAATATTACTGTATTTATTTGTGACAGTTTCCCTGACCTGTATGTAATGAAGAAACTTAAAATTATATCACGTGAAAGTATTTGGGTGCTTGACCATGAGTATGGATCCATAGCTATGCATGATCCATAATACTTTCTGCTGTCACAGATATCCATTGACAGATTTTAAATTGCTTCTGCAGAGCATGGGGATGCTATAACATCCCAAAGGTAACTGTAAGGATTATTTAATGTTAATGTGCATTTCTTTAGCACTAGGTTGTTTGGTTGAAGCTTGGTAAGATTAAAGATCCTAACTATTTTGGGATGATATAAGTTATTGAAACCAAAGTTGTTATGTGAAGCATCAGATAATAACTATAGCTGAAGTACTAAGTATAATTTCCATCTCCCTTATATCTTCATCTGTGTTGTGTATTCTGAATTTTTACCATGGTAAGAAATGATGTTTTTATTCTAGAGAATACTTTGAGATGTCGTTGAGTGTTCATGTTCTTATAAACGTCAAATTGCAATGTGAAAAGTCAAGCTATGGCCTAGTTTTCATTCACTGACATACATACCTAGTATCGATGAGTGATTAAATTTTCTTTCCTGCTTACTACTCCCTTGAACAGTTATACGCTACAGTGTCAGATAGCAACATTTATCTGTTGTTAACATAAGAACTTGGTGTAGCTCTGTTTTAGTGTAGTGCTAGAAATGCTTTCCTAGAGCAAAGTTGACCTGAGGTGGCTTTTTACTGAAGAACCACCCTGAAACATGGTCACAAGTGGTTCTTTATACAACCTCATTCTGGCATGCTGTTACTTGATGTACTGTATAATACAAAATATGTTTGGTATGTTAGTAATTTATCTGCAGTGTCTCTGTAACCACAAACATTTTTACTTGTCGAGATCTGCAGTAAAAATTAATATAAGGGGAAACAATTTTGATCAAAAAGTTTGTGTTAATATAGGAAATAATTCAGGTTGGCAAAGTCCATGCAGGATAATAAAAATAATTAAAAATCTTTCTATAAATATATAAATAACAAAAGGAGAACTAGGGAGACCATACAGTCCCTTTTGGACACAGGGGGAACAACAGTGACAGGGGATGAGGAGAAGGCTGAGGTACTTAATGCCTTCTTTGCCTCAGTCTTTAAT
>WAAB01010738.1:48210-84809 GCA_013389865.1 Piaya cayana
CCACAGACTTGCTAAGGGTGCGCTCAATGCCTTCATCCAGGTCATTGATGAAGACACTGAACAGGGTTGGACCCAGCACTGAGCCCTGGGGACATGACTTGTCACTGGCCTCCAGCTGGAGTTAACTCCATTTCCCACCACTGTCTGGGCCCGACCATCCAACCAGTTTTCTACCCAGGAGAGTGTGTGCCTGTCCAGGCCAGAGGCTGACAGTTTCCATAGCAGAATGCTGTGAGAAACTGTGTCAAAGGCTTTACTGAAGTCCAGGAAGATATATCCACAGCCTTTCCTTCATTATGAACATTAACAGATGTGTATTTGTGTAGCATAGATTTGTTCTTCTCTCTTTAAAAGAAGATACTTGGAAAGTAAACACAGAGTGATTATTTTGTGCTGCCCATTCCTCTGCTTTACTTTATTCAGCCCATTAGGTACAACACACTTGTAGAAAATGCTTTCTGTAAACAGAAAGGGGAATAGTTCCAAACCACTAATGCATCTAAGTTTGTTTGAGAAGTTAGTATTTCAGGGCGAAGGCTGCCCTGAGCTGTCCCAGCTATAGCTTAATAGCATCCATTCTCAGGACCCTGAGTTATTCAGGTCATTTGGGTGAACTTCAGGAATGTTAAGGGGGTGGAGGGTTACCCCATTGCATATTTGCTGCAGGATGAGGGAGCTGGGAAAGTTGCTGCAGGCCAGTGGAGCTCAGTAACAGAATAGTACATCTAAGCCTGGAGTAGTCTTATGTCTCCCAGTTCAACCAGTCAAAGGAACTGTGCTATAGTACAGTGTTTCCTATTTTAAAATAAGTGCTGTTTTTAACATTGACTAGTCCTGGTAAGTAATGAGGTAAACACTTTGAAGTTCAATTGTCAACCACCAGCATTTTTTTCTCAGCCTCTTAGATTGTCTTGATTTTTGGACATTACTCAGCCCCACGCTGATGAGTGCTTTATCATTGATGAAAGCTTAATGAAACAACTTTTATATTCTTTAGATTTCAGCATCTGACTTAATAGAACCTAAGTTTTGCAATGAGCATTTTTTCTCTGAGAAAAGCACCCTTGCTTAGATTTCCTGGGTCTGTCATTGCTATCCTCAGAAAGGTGATCCAGCCAAGGGTAACTTCTGTGGAATTTTCACCATTCCACGAGGAACTGTACATTCAATGAAGTTTGAGAAAGATGTAACGTTTCATAATCACGGAAAGATTTCACAATACTGTTCAGGGATGTCAGAAACAATGAGTGTAAGATTATAATCAGGGTAAATGGTATGGGATGTCCACTTAGAGCATCACTGAACAAAACTAACACTTTATCCTGAAACAAAAGTACTTGAAAGGCTTTCTAAAAAGATACTATGGCAAGTTATGTCCTAATGTAAGAGAAAGCAAGAATTTTTTCCTTATCCTTAATTCTGCCAAATAAGCACAGCATGCTTCTGAGATGAATCTTCTCATAGTCAGTTTTGCTGAGCCTGGGCATAGCTGCCAGGTTAGATTTCTGGGTTTTAGTTTTTGTTTCCTTTTCCTGTGTGGGGTCCCCCCCCCTTTTTTTTTTTGGAATAAGAATTTATGCTACCATCAATAATTTATGTGATAGAGATTTTTTTTAATTTACAAAATATGTTTAAAAGTTCCCTGAACACAGGAAGAATTAAAAGCCAGGAGAATAGTGTCTTTGTTTTAATGTAATGTAAAGCTTTTTTGTAACTAGTATATTGCCCAGAAACATTTATATCCCGCTCCCTGCATGGTTTACTGCCTTTGCTGTCTGTTTCTCTCTCCCATGAGCTTGCAGCTCTCTAAACCACACTCCTGGCATTTGCTTTTGTCTCCTGCATTTTTTTTTACAGTTTTATATCTTGGCTTGCAAAAAGGCCTTGAATTTTGCTTGTCATTAGGGACTGCGTCTTTCTTCTGCTTTTGCTTTTAATTTTAGAAGGGCTTAATTGCTTTTACACTTCTGATGAAGGGTATCTGCAGTTTTTGAGCCTAACAACTTTTCATGCAGTCTCAGTTGCGAGAGGAAGTGTTGAATCATTTTGGGCGCAAATGGACACACAGGAGTTTAGATTTCAGTAATTTTCATCTCTTTTCCAGCATATAGAGCTGGTTCTCTGCTTGTGAGTACTGTCCTTATAAAATAAAAGATCATCCTGGATATAAGCTGTGCATTACATTTCTTGATATACTGGGATACAAGGGAGAGCAGGAATACCCCATCCTTTACTCCTATCTCTCTTTACCCTCCCTGTGCACATTCCCACCTTCTCAGCCCCACGTCCTTAGGACGTACGATCTCCTCATGCCATTAGTTACTATGACTGTCCCAATGCAAATCTACTGAATTTCTGTAAAGTTACCTAAGCCTTGTATTTACCAGTGGATCTGGTAGTCTGTAGGTGTGGGCCAGGTTCCTGACCCGAGTTTAAGGTAGGATGAGGCAGCTGTCTTCTCAGTGACGGAGAGCTGGCAATGCTGCATTAGATGTGGAACAGCAGTGTAGCTGCGTAGGCAGAATCTCTCTTGTGCACTTGCTTGCTTTGTGGTGGTTTTTTGTTGCCACAACCTCAGATAAATTCTTGGATGTGCTGTCTCCAGCTGGTAGCTGTTCTGCTTCCACCACTGAAGTTTACTTTCATAAGGACTGATTATTGCTTTAATGATAAGGCTAACTGACTTTAGTTTTAAGAAATACTGGTATGAGGTTTCTCTATTTACTCCAGCTTTTGTGGATGAGTTTGTTTCACTGCCTTTAAAGGAGATAGTATTCTGGCAATGTATGTTTATTTTTGGTGTTTGTATGTTGACATTTTTGTTTAAATTATTCCACATGTTGCACTCTCACAGAGCTTGACCTTTTTTCCTGCATTGAATTCAGGCTAATTTTAAAGGCTGATAAAAGTTCCCTCATTTTTCATACTTATATAATGATTTAATTTGCTTTAATTTGCTTTCATGTATAGATGTGTACCTACACATTATCTCCTTAAGTGGCATTAATTTATATTAAAAGGTACAATGAAGAGGGTTTGAGACACAGACAACAGTGTTAGTAGTTTCACTTAAGGAAGGAAGATATCCAGAGAACAGGGAAGTAAAAATGAATGCAGCAAACAGAGCATTGTAGGGACTTGTTGAAAAAAGCTCTGCCCTGGTCAGGCAGGTCTGCTTGCACTGGGCACACTGCTGCCTCATTTTCAATCGCTGTCAACCAACACCCGCGGGTTCTTCTCCTCCTGGCAGCTTTCTAGCCAGACTTCTCCCAGTCTGTATCTCTGCATAGGGTTGTTGTGCCCCAAGTGCAGGCCTTGGCACTTGGCCTTGTTAAACCTCATCCCATTGGACTCAGCCTATGGTCCAGCCTGTTGAGATCCCTTTGGAGCCTCCCTACCCTCCAGCAGATCCACACTTCCACGCAGTTTAGTGTCGTCCACAAACCTGTTATGGGTGCACTCAATGCCTTCATCCAGGTCATTGGATGCCTTCATCCAAGAGATTGAACAGGGCTGGACCCAGCACTGAGCCCTGGGGACATGATTTGTCATTGGCCTCCAACTGGAGTTAACTCCATTTCCCACCACTCTCTGGGTGTGGCCATCCAACCAGTTTTCCACCCAGGAGCGTGTACTTCACATAAACCACAATAAAGAGCAGTATGAATGTTTTAAAGGTTATTACAGTACCCTTGCCTAGGAAAATTGGTCTTATTACCAAACCAACAGCCTTGGCTTGTCCATTACCCAGCCCAGCAGCTGCGGAAGGGAGAGGCAGTGTGCATGGGGTGGATCCCCCCCGCTCCCTGGCACACATGGAGCTGTGCATACTCCTTCTCCAGTGCTGAATCTCCCTGAAACAGAGGAAAAAGCTGTATCCGTTCAAGCAGGAAGAGTTGCTGCCGCCGGTCTGGCCCATGAATGGTCTCCAAGAGTTTGTTCCCGAAGCACAGGGGCCTGTGCGCTGGTAGCAAATGGGGGTCAGTGGTGATGACTGCAGTGCAGTGATTCAGGCTGCAGAAATGCATCAGGGCAGGCTTCCTATCAGCAAATCCCAGTGTGTCAGTATTACAAAACTGCCAGAAAAGAAATATTAAAAATATATATGAGTAGTTTGGTCATGGGTTGGAGCTGGGGTTGGAGCCATCAGCCTGTCCTGATGTCAAAAGCAATATTCTGCTGCCATCTCCTGGCACGGCACTGGTGGGCTGGGCTGTCCAGGTCCTCCCAGCAGCTTTCCTGGAATGCCAGGAGTGGAGCAAACCATCCGCAGCACTCTGGTGCTCTGGACCATGACCAGGCTCCTGACCACAGCCCCAGTCCCAAGGTGCTCCACTGCTGCTCCCCACTAATTTTGCTGCAGTGTGTGTGGTGCTTGGTTGCACCCAGAAGGCAATGATTGCCCCAGGCCCTCCTGGCCCTTAAGAGCATTTTCTGAGGAGCTCTCCTTGGGCTTTTGGTGCCCAGACTGCTGCACAACATTGTGTGCCCAGCATAATGGTTTGTGTCAGCAGTTGCAGAAGACTGGCTGAGTGCTGTTGGATACAGTTGAATGGCTTCTGCAGAGCTGTTGCCTCACTGGAACCTGTCACTGGCTCCTAACCCAGCTCAGTGCCCAAGTCCACATATTACTGTAGGAGAGCCAGTGTGATGCACACAGTATTTTTCCATTTTGTAAGAAAGCATGGAGTTAGATTACTTGCTCTGAATTTCATCCTGTAATTCCCAGTTGGGTCATTAGAATCACAGAATCACCAGGTCGGAAGAGACTCACTGGATCATTGAGTCCAACCATTCCTATCAAACACTAAACCATGTCCCTCAGGACCTTGTCCACCTGTGCCTTAAACACCTCCACCACCTACCTGGGCAGCCTCTGCCAGTGCCCAATGACCCTTTCATGCTTAGAGCCTCTGTGCCTGAGCCAGGAATTTCCTAGCTATTTGTAAGGGGTGGGAGGGATACTTTGCTACTTATTTCACTAGTAGTTGGAGAGTGCAAACAGCACAAACATCTGGAAAACACAAGCAAGATGCTTTCACAAGTTCAGTGTTATTATCAGGGGCCAAAACGAAGCTGTAATCTCCCAGGAGCCCTCAAAACACACCGCCCCAAGATGTGCAAAGCTAGTGTGCGTGCCTGTCCAGGCTGGACAATCCCTGGCTTCCCCAGGACTAGCACACAGCTCTCTATGGGCTCTGCTGGCCCCTGGCCATTGGGATGAAGAACTGTTCCTAGGAACCTGGTGTCTTCTAGCCCTGATGTGAACACTGCTCAAGTATGTTTCCTGTGAAAAGCAGGGCTGTCCAGTCTTACTTCCTTTGTTTATGTTAATAGTTACAGGAAGCTATCCTGCACTGTCTGCAAAGGCAGTCTATAAAGACGAAGTTCCTGCCTACTCTTCTGCATGTGCTTTGCTGTGCAGTTGTTCTTTGCAACCATGTCAGTGTTCAGCAGCTTCCTCAGGTGAGGAAGACAGGCAAAACCCCCATGCCCCTGCAGAAATTTCAAGGGCCTTACAGGAAACAGTGGCAAGTGATCTACTGTGCAGTGAACAGAAATTTTGGAAAATAGCACCTAGTACTAGATTTGCTTTAACACCAAAGAGTTAACTAGTTTGGTGTGCCTGTGGTGGCTTCCCTGCTGCAATGACAAATGATTTTTAGTGCCAGAGGTGACACATTATATAACAACCCCATCCCTCAGTTTTACACAGGCCCAAGTCTGCATCAATTAAACATGTTACAGTCCACAGAAATCAGAACTTTAGCCAGGAAGGGGAAGCCATCTTTCCTCAGATACTACCTTTAAAGTCTTTTGTAGATGTGACTGCCCCTTGAAAATCTAACTGTGCTTTTGCAGTATAGATGTTAAGTTCACTGAGGGGCTGTGAGGGTCCCCTACCCATGAGAGACAAAAGAATGAAACCCAGGTGAGACTAAGGGCATGTCAGCCACAGCCAGGGATGTGGCTCCTTTCCTGGAAGTGAGACTGTATGAACAGAATGCACTATGCTCTTGACTCCCACAGCATTCCTTCAAATGGGATTTTTGTGCGCTCTTCCCATAGTATGTCATGGTGATGTCTCTCGCTGTGAATCTCTCTCTGCTTACCTATCACACAATTAGTGTCCAGACGTTTCTGTAATTACCTCGTTAAGACAGCCTCACAAAAAACACCAACTCCAGCACACAAGTCAAATATGGAATTTTGTTTTCTTTTCCTATATTACGTACTAGTCAAAAGCAACATTCAGGCTCAGCTGGGAAACAAACAAGAACATTCAAAATTGACCATAAAGTAAATTGTAGAAAGTAGAGTTTATATGACAATAAACATGCAGCTTGCAAAAGAATTAAGATAGTGTATCAGTATTAAAACACATTTCCATATACAGACAGCTTATGGAGCAATTTCCAAGTTTAACCTCTGGGCAGAGTACACAAGCCCTTTAAAGCTGGCATTCAAATTATCAATAGCTTAACCAACCATACTTTAAATACACAGTAATTGACCTAATGTTTATATTCACTATCCATCCAATCCAGCATCAAGGCACTTTCCTTGTCAGTATGTCTGTGTTCCACGCCTCCGCTGACCTAGAATGCACATTTTGCCATGGCAAAACATACAGTGACTGGTAACTTTGACCATAGGCTCCTGGATCCCAAGGAAATGCACTTGGTTACTAGGCAATCCATTGCTGTGTTGAAGTGTCAGGCTATGCAGGGCACTGTAAACAAGACTAGTGTGTTAAAATAACAGAGCAAGTTTACTAGATCCATTAACAAATGTTCTTTGGAATGAAAAAAAGCGGCAGGTGTTACCAGTTTCTGCACTGCAAAGGCTCATCTACCACACCTGCCATCACCAGAGAAGAGCAGCCAGTAGAGGGTACAGAAGAGTCTGAGCAGGAGGATGTGGAGCTTTCCAGCCACCTGTCAACAGTTGTGCCATACATGTTTTTCATCTGTTGTTACAGAAGTGTGCTTCTGCAGAGTATCAATGACTCTTGCATATATCCCCTTCAGGCTGTGTTTGCAAATGAGCACAAGTACTGGCTAATGCTGCATTCTGGGACATACCTACTGCCCACCCTATTACTACACTAGAATTAAGGGGAGAGGAAAGTGTACAACTGTTGAGATCTGGCCCTGAGTCACTAATTTTTGTCAAATCTTGTGGCCTAAGAAATGCATCCCTGTGTATTAAGTCAGTACTGCTTTGATTTTTAGGAATGGCTCAGACTATAGTACTCATGCAAAGGAAACAACAGAGAAAGCAAACACACAGGGGTGCTATAGCTTAATGCCTTTTTTAACTTATCCTTTTACTTTTAAGGCGACTTTGTCTAACACAAGAGATAATTTTACCCTTTAAAGACTTTTGCACTTCTATTTTACTGCAGTTTTCTGGACCAAAGGCTAAGCTGAACACTGGGGGGTTGGATGTAGATTCCAAATGACTGTTCCATGGCAAGAGATTCAACATTTTTGTTATAAACTGCTTCCAAGTAACATTAAAAGTGACTCTTGGAATTTAAAATGGCTATATGTATCCATTCTAGCAAAGAGACAAGCGGTTATAGAGCATTAAGTTTTAAAATCTATCAGTCAGAATTTTTTCAACATAGCTAAAGGAATTAATCCAAATAACAAATAATCTCATTCGCATGAGCTATTTCAGGGAAAATAAACTAGTATATGTAGTCCTACTTAATGCATATAAATTACTATTTAAAGTGGATATGCTCTAGAGTGCAGCTGAGTAGTAACAACTATAGCCTTTTGAGTTTCAGATCCCACTGTAAAGTTAATACCATGGCAGTATATATTGATGTAGGTCTGATATTCCAGATCTGGCACCAAATTACTGAAATTCAGTTAGCATGGCGATTCCCACATACTGGGGACAGCAATCTAAGTTTTAACCACCTTGCAATGCTCATGATTTGCAGTCAAAGCTGAAGCTGCAAGCCCCACCCCAGGCTCTGGTGTTTCTCCCATGTCCAGGAATGGTACTTAGCCCTCATATGCAAAATCCCTCTTTCTCCCAGGGCCAACATTTCTTCCAGTCATAATAATCAGCATTTTGCTAGACTGGTGTAGCAGAGATAGGCACATGCCCCTCTCAAACACTCCAGAATGAAGTTTAGAACAATTTTTTCTCTGCTCTGCCAGGTTAAGGTTTAACAGGCAGTTTGGTCTACTACAGTAAGGTGTATGAAAACCCCAAGACTTTCACTATTTCTCTTGTATAGAGAAAAGCAGTTAATAAGCCTGCACTGAAGAAGTGTTTCAAACATGCTAATATAGGGGAAACATTCCTGCTTCTACTAGCCTCCTTCTCAGCCAACAAAGTAAAAAGGAATTGTTCAAGGCCAGGCTACATAAAGCTTTGAGCAACCTGGTCTAGTGGAAGGTGTCTCTGCCTATAGCAGGGAAGTTGGAACTGGATGACCTTTAGGGTCCTTTCCAACCCAAACCATTCCATGATTCTTATGTCTTTAAAAACTGTTCTCCCACTGCCACCTGAAAAATTCCAGTGCAGGACATAAAAGTAGATATTAAAGTGTCAATACTGAAGGGTGATTTTATTTTAATGCCTTTATTTTGTAAAGTGCACCACAGCTATTGGAGGTGGTAGGAAGCTTTTTAATTACTATGTTAGAGCCAAGTTTAGAGAATTTCAGTGCATTTCTACAATTGCATTGCAGATGCTCTAAAACCCTGTTTATAACTGTTTGATGGAATCAGTTTGTTACAATCCAAAGTAAAAAAAAAAATCACACTGCATGATACAATATTTGGCACAGATTTATGAACAAAGTGTAAACCCATTATTTCTATGTATTATGGCTTCTACAAGCTGTTCACCCACCAGTATCTCCTGCTTAGTCTTTAGTATTTTAGCACAAAATAAATGCAGAAGCCTGAAAGATAGAATATAACTCTGCAAGGCACAAAATGTCTCTAGGATAAACTAACAGAATCGTACAGGAGTGTACTACCACTGGCCCACAAACAATATAGATAAGATGCCAGAGGCAACAGGCCAGACCTTGCATTAGCACAGACCTTTAAAAATGAGAATCTCTTGCTGCTGTTCATTTAACACTGGAAACAGTTTCAGCAGCTGAGAACAAAATGCATCCCCTTTAGACAACAGAATGGCAAACAGCAGATTCAGGAATAATTGAAGTTGTCTCTCAAACATGACATATGGTATCAAAAGTTAGTATTACTAGATCACAAAAAAAAGCAATTAAAAAAAGACACTTAGAAGTAATTAGCATGTTTTTGAAAACATCCAGGCCTTGGAAGTAATAGCTGGACTAAGTAGGCAGGTCATAGCTTACAGTATTTCAGAGACAGGCAGAAGGTGGATTAGATGGACATGGCCTGCAAGGTCAGTTCTAATAAACATACACATTGGTCAGCAGAGAATTCCCCTTTACTTGTGGTTTCCACAGCCACTATGAAATTTGCATAGAGAAGGCAATCCATTCCCCAGTAAAGTAACTGCTATTATTTTCCAAGAGGAATGCGTTCTGATAGAGGAATGCTCCTTCAGCCTCTGAAAAAAAACCCCAGTCACTGCTCTTTTATGATAGCATAGCTGTCATTATGCACCCACGCTCTGGGATGCAGTTAGAAGGTGCTGAGGTGAAGCTGGAAGAAAAACAAGACATGGCCTTTTGGTTTAACAAAGTCTCCAGATACAGAAATTACTGTTGAAAGAAATGAACTGTGGAATACTGAAATGTTAAAGTTTCTGCATTCTGGATCTGTTTTAAATAACCCTGACTTCAAGAGGTAATCAGATGCATTTACTTTAGCATTCAATTTCTTTGTAGTGAGGGCAGAAGACACAAGCTAACACTTACATGCATACGTGTCCTTCCATGCAAGTTGGCAGACAAGGACAAGGGAAGCTGAAATGACACAGACAAGTGCTTTTCCAGGGCCTCCAGAAATGTCTTGGCAGAACAACGGCACCAGAGGTCACAGCACAAAAGGTTTCAGGTGGTCTTAAGTACAGTTCTTTTGATGAAAGTGATATAAATCCCTTGCTTGCTCTCATAGCACAATATTTAGTGTTTTGATTTATGGTTTTATTAGTGTCAGATTAGACAGCTGACTAGACTAAGTTACAGTTTAAAAGAAAATCTACAACAGCGCCATAAAATTTCTACTTATCATTGGAGGAGGGTTTTATTGTGATTTTTTTTTTAATGCTGGTAGACAGTCTCCAAAAAAATGTATCTTCTTCAATAAAAAGAAAACTAAGAAAAAGGGAAAGGTGAGACAAAGAAAAAAGTAAAGAATTTTAGCAACCACACAGGAGTTATTTGTGGCTCGTGATTGCTACTAGATACATACTACCAATACATTCAGATTCAGGGTACAGGTTTTGTTTTTCCTTCAAAAAGCTTCAGTAACTTCAACACCTTGTTTTTTTCCTGCTCTCAATTTCAAAGAGGCCCTGCAGCACTGGTAGTAAGGTTACAACACAACATGGTAGTAAGGTTACAAAGGGTCATATTCCCTTTCTCCTCTGTATTTAGAAGAATGGTAAAAACTCAAAGGTCATTACTTGCCTCTTAAACTGTATACAGCACAAATGCACTTAACGGCAATTTTTATGACCAAAATTAGTATGGTATAATCAGATAGTGATCTGGAAACAAAATCTTTAAACAACTGTTAATCTGTTTTCATCTCTATTTTTAAACTTACGGACGTGGCGCTGAATTGCCGTGCATCAAGTTGCAAGGCACATTTTAAGGCCAAATTATTCTGCAGTTCATATGCACACATATCTGGATGTAGGAAGAGTATCAATTCCTATAGCGGCATTCAGAGTCAAGCAATCACAGTGCTTACTTATTCGCACACCATAACAAGTTCAACTTGATTTTTATGATTTTTAAACAAGGATGAACATGATTCACCATGTCTGGTAAGCTGGAAATAGAGACACTGGGCCAAGTCTTAATTCATAAAGTCTATGAAGCTACTGAAAAGTATGAGACAGAATTCTTCCACATTAGAATACGATGCTTCAGTCTTAACTTTTGCACAAAGATGCTTCAAGCAACTAAAGCTAGCTTTTTAGGCTTGTACACTGTCACAAGCCAAAGTACTTCTTTTAAGAAGTTTGTTGGCTGAAGTGATTAATTGAAACTTCCTGTTTTCCATCATGTGAAAGTCTGATATAACAAGAACCAAAAACCCAAATCGGCACAAAATGCTTTTTCAGCTATCCCCATGAAGATTATGTAGTGCACAAAAGTAAGTCTCCAGTAGGTCTGGATTGCAAATCTTCCTCAAAAACAGTCCTTACTGTATTTTGTCAAATTACTTTTCACTTAATTTCAGTATTTCTATCTGTATTCAGATAAAAATACCTAGCTTAATTTATCAGAAATGCAGGATAAAGTGTGAACAGGCACTAATTAAGGCCTTAGTAGAGCCAGTCTCTTCTCACTGAGGCATATAGCCCCCTTGTCTCACAGTCTGTGGGAGGTAACTTTTTGGCATTTCATCAACTGACTGTGGATTTTTGTCCACTATTTCAGATCTCACAGTTTGTCCTTCAGTACTTGCAGCTGAAGTATCTGATAGAGCAGCTTCCTGGGTATTTTCTTCCAGCCCAAGGCCCAATGGCTGTGAACTACGACCTGGTATCTGCAGCTGCGTGAATCCAACAAGATGCCCCTCGTCAGCAGGCTTTGTTCTTTCAAAGCATGACCTGTCTGCATTGGTTTCATCCTGACCACCATTTTGTTTGAAATACTGCTGCCTCTGTGTTGTACTGTCACCTCTTCCAGTATGATCCTCCGATCTCTCTTCCGAATCTAGCAGTGGCTGAGTTGATTCAGACCTTGAAAAGACTTGTACAGGTGTTTGGTCTCTGTAGCCATTAAGTACTACAGTTGAATACTGTACAGTGCTTGAAGTGTTTTGTGTAGTTTCACCTTCGTCGCTGTCAGAAACACTTTGCCTAGGAGAAGACATGCATGAGGATCCTCCAATACCACTGCTGTGACCCTCTGAAGTACTTTTCTCCTTTTTAAGTAAGTCAAAAGGCTTTAGATCTTGTTCTGAAAAAGACTTCTTGTCATCAGCTTCTATTTCTACGACGCTTACATCTGTAAAGCTGCCTTCTGGGTACATCTGATCTTTGGAACTAAAGTTATGCTGAAAGAAAGAGATTGATGTTGCCTAAGAGGATGGTTATGTTAGAAATCAAAAACCCCATTAAACATCTGAACTTATTCTGTAATTGTTTTGAGTTTCTTCAAAGTTTTCTCCTTAGTAACTCCGGTGGTATCTCTAAACTATGTTACAAAATTAAGGATGTAGCTTTGCTTTCAATACAAAGCCTTAATTATGCAGCCACACTAAAAATGCAAGCTTTTCTCCAATTTTAATTATTCCTAGGAGCTGTAAATAGAAACATTTGCTGTGCATCACAGGAACATTCTATATTAAGGCCATACACACATTACTTACAATAACATATTCAGCACTGCAGTACTTCATGGAAGTTAGCCACAGTCTATTAAACAGAATCCACTGTATCATTCACCATACAACAGGCATAAATTCAGCTGCCATATCCTCACCCATGAGAAACTCTTGGAGGTTTCTCTCATTCATGACTTAATTGTGCCAGTAAGTCACTCAGGATTTTAAGAATGGTAGTAATGGATTCTGCTTACTTAATGCCGATTTCCCATGAATGAATAAAATAATTAGGGCTTGACCCTTCAAATTAACATCGTGAATTATATCCAGTTTACTAAGCCTGCTCTATGCTGTTAACCTGTACTAGGATTATGAATTTCTAATGCTGAATCTACTGTTACAATAAAGTCTCCAAATCACATCATATCACAATATCATGAGACTTAACATCCAAAGTTTTTTTTAACCTTGTAATCTGTGTGTGCTAGAAAGCAGAAGACTCTCACTGGTTATTTTATTTGAAACCTTGTGGACTAGGAGGATACAGAAAGATAAGTATTACCTTAGCTGGAACTTGAGGAGACCACTGAGCAATGTTACTCTTGGATGGATCAGGGACAATAGGCCAGATATGCTTTTTAATTCTGTAAAGGATTAAAAACAGAATAAAATGACAAGATGCACCCCTCAAACGCCTACGCTGACAGCAAGTACTGTATAATCCAGGACACCACTCCCTTACACAGCAATTTTGCAAGAACTTTTATTTCCAAATAGGAACACTTCCTGCTCTTCTTTGCAGCTGTACTATCACATTAGGCAGAGCCATCCAACGTAAGGCAAAACAACAAACGGTAACAGTTAGTGAGGGATTTGCAAATTTATAGCACTCAAATTTACAACACAGTAGTTTACCTAAAGTCTGAGGCATATCAGTATAAAAATACACTATTCCTTGTTGAAGATAACTATGAATATCACAGCTTTCAAATACTAAGCCAACTTCATAACTAAAAATACAGTGAAAACATCTGAAGAAAAGCTTGCTTTGTCTTTTGTAACTCTGCACTCTTGTGAATCTAGTAGCAGTTACTTAACAACAGAACTTTCTGTAGATAAAACACTCGCAACCAAACTAACTTTGAAACTGATGTATGTATCCTGCTCTTCATAAACAGCCTCCAACAACAGATTCTCTGTAGGAGAATTTTGGACAAAATTGCAACACGGGCTTGTCAACTGACATTAAGAGCTGACCTTAGGAGCAGCAAAGAGGTCAGAAGCAAGAAGGCACAAAATGCTATATTCAATTAGAAAGAAAAGATAGTTGCCTGAGGACATCAGAGAGGTGCTACTCCTTGCCAGGGAAAACACTTTAGTAATAAGCTCTCAGCTAAAGCCACAGACAAGAGTTCTAGAGTAGAAAAGGAGGCAGCAGGTTGCTTTCTAGCAGACAGACAGAATTTGACTGAGGTTATGCAAGGCAGATGCCTGCCTATCTTTTTAGCTGTTAAACTTACTAACACTGTAATTAACTATATCAAACATAGCCAGCAAACAGATTTGTCCTTCACAAACTAGGGACCATTGTTCATTCCACCCTCCTATCCTGACTAAGCAAATAGACAGGCAGGATATCCTGATTAAAACCTAATGCAGACCAACTCTATTAAGAAAAGCAGTAATTTCCTTGCAGGACTGAGACGTGGAACATCTAGTTTGTCTGTTAGTAGTTAACAGTATGGAATTAATAACAGAAGAAACTAATTTCTCAAGGAAAACGTGAAAATGCTTATCACAATTTGTGTTTTACCTTCTTTTTCCAATCTAACTGCAGAATATTTACTTGTTTGTACTGAATTATTGCCATTTCTCTGTTATGCCTAGAAATATCAGAAGCACAAGAGAAAAGACTCCACTCATACTTACAAGTCACGTTTGTTGAAGCAAAACAAAACTCCAAGGAGCACAATTAACAGGAATGCTAGACACACAGGTACAACTATGGCTTCAATTTCTCCTTTTCCTGAGGAAGACAAAGAAGGAGTTACAGCTCACGCTGGCATTAGAAGAACTCAGCAGCAGCGTACTTTCCCAAAGGGACAGGGAGAATCTGAAACTGAATACACCCACAGCACTAAGTCTTAAGCTTCACCTTCTGAAGAATCTTTTCATCGTGCAATAAGAGCCTGTTGGTGAAAACAAAAATCTGTCCCTACAATCTAATGCCTTGCACCAACAAAACAACACAGGTTGCTCTGGAAGCTGTAATACTGAAAGAACAAGTAATTTTACAGTTCAGGCAAACACAACAGTAACATCTATATGAATTCATCTGTGGTCCAGGTGTTTTCAGTTGCCAGGTGTTTGGCTGCCATAACATTATTATAGTCAAATAAGTAACTTAAGCAAAGTCACTAGTTATCCATTAGTTTATTTGGTACATGAAAACACCTTCTATCTGTAAAAACTTAGGATAGCATTATTGTTAAGTCTTCTTTCCAGTGGTATGCAAACAAACCTTACAGGGTGCTTAGGGAAGAGCAGCACTATCCGAATAAAACCTGCTAAACAAAGTAGCACTTTCCACAAGAAAGTTCAGTTAATGCTATGGCTCTTGCCATTATGAATAGGAAGCACTCTCTAAAGCTGAACATGCAATGAATTTATGCTCCAAAATGAGCATCTATAGAGAACCATAGTGAACTTTAACAGTGATACAAGTGAGAATGTATAAACTGAAGACGGCATGTGCTGACTGACACAGATTAGCAGATCAAGATTCCAACACACTTCTGCACCTTTTCTGTACACCCCCCATCAGGATAATAAAGACCAGCCTACCTTCAGGTTAAAGTAAAGACTGCACTCTAAGACCAATGCAGGAGCCATCAGACATTAGAAGGGAAGACAAGGGCACTAAGTAAACCCTAACTGCTCACAGAAAGCTACAACAAAAAAATTCGTAGAGCATGCAAAACCACATCCAAATGTGGCATGTTTGCCAACATGAAAGAGCAATCCAGGAGACCCGCAGAGACTAGTTTGCCCCCTGTACAAGAAGAAATCCTACTTAACCCATATCTTTGTGACTGAGTGCTAGATACGCTATCTGGATATCATGTACCTTGAAAGCATTACTGCAACTGAAACTTTTTTCTTTGAAATAAAATGAATTTGTGCTCCTCCTTGCACAGAACCTCATTATACTGCTGCAACATCACTTCCTACTTCCAATTGTGCCCCTCTTCCTTACCAAATTTTTGTGTAGTAAATGTAAAATCAGGACCACTCCTGCCTCCTTCATCTGTGTATGCCATCATCCGCACAGTATATAGCGTGTCACTGGTAAGAGAAGAAAGGGTATACTCTGTCTTGGAAGGATCCACTGTCACAGCTAAAGAGAGGAGAAAGTTTATATTAGTTTTATGTACCATTTAGTGGATCTCCACAAATGCAGCAGCAATAGGACATCACGTCTTCAGATGTACAAATGAAAAAGTTCACAAGGCATGTGAAAAATACAGACAGAAAGACTAAACTTCTACAAGAAATACTAAGATACGTTTATTACTAATTCAAGTGTTCAAATTTTACCTCTTTCTTGATGATGTTTTAAGTATTAATTTCTTGGGGATTTGGGATGCTCCCTCCCAGAACATAGCTACAAACTAATCTAGTAATAAAGCTGAGGCTTGAAGGGCTCTAATAAACAGAAATACCTAGTTACTAACTAAAACTAAGTGTAGAAAAAACTGGTTAACTAGAAATAACAAGATGTAGCATAGGCATAAATGACCCTTCGAATTTAAGTCAAGTCTATAAACAAATAATTTTTGGTAGTGCTAGCTCTTTGTCCTGTACCTGCATGTCACACACATTACTGAACTAACATGCTCTTCAAACAAGAAGTTTTGCATCAGTAATACATAGATCTAGAGCTCCAGATCCCCCTGGGGTTTTTTTGGGATTTGTCATGGTTAAATGCAGTCAACTCCTTTACATCTTGAATGGTCTAGCTTCATCTTTACATATCACCACCTCATCCTGTCTTTACACAGAAAGAGAGCACAATGTCTACAAGTCAGCTTCCAGAAATTAAACTCAGTACTCTGTCATACACAGATGGAATGTTCTGAAATCTTTACCAGGAACTTTTCCATTTGGTATGGTGTAGAGCTACGCCTCATACATCAGCTTTATACCATCAGAACAGACTGCCAGCCATACTAGATTCTGTGTCTTGTTTTTCAGGAACATGTATTAGGAAGGAAGCAGACTGAATACTTCAATGCCACAAAGCTCTTTTCTGCTTTGTTACCTGTTTCATTTCCATCAATAGTTTTGTAAAGTATGGTGTAACTTCTGATAAATCCATTTTGTTCATCCACAGTGAGATGGTTCCATGTCAAAACAGCTTCAGCTTTTCCTACTTTTTTTGTCTGAACGGTTGGTCCTTTTGAAGGACCTGTAATAGGAGATGAACATTAGTTTCTTTTGGGCACCCTCTCATCAATAGAAGCCGTGCGTTTATAAGCACTGAGCTATTACTGCATAAAACCTTCAACGGAACAGGTGACTAACTCATCTGCAAAGTGTTATTTTCAGACAACATAGCAACTCCAAAGATCTTTTGAAAGAGAAACAAGGTATGAAAATATGGAAGATATGAAGATATGAATCAAGATATGAAAATCTAATTAGCAGATCACATGCAATATTAAAATGAAATTAATTAGTCATGGCTTCATAACTGAAATAAGTCAGTACAGAAATATTACTTCACCAATAAAAGAAAACTCTTGTCAAATTATCTGATACAAAGGTTGAAAAAAAAAAAGTAAGAGTCAGCCACAGGTATCTGTTTAACTCCTAAATACTGTAAATAAGCAGAATGGATGTAATAGAAGGGACAATATCAATTACGTTAGATGACCCTCAATGTAGGACCATTTTTCATTACATAATGCACATTAAAGCAAAGGTTGCATTCTTTTTAGACAATAAAGTCCATTTATATGCTCCAGGATGATTATTTTGTACTTACGATCCTGCTGAAGATAAGCCTTCACTGACTGTCCACTTCCCTGGCCATCAGCATACAGAGGGTACACAGTTATCAGGTAACACTTGAATGGCTTTATATCACCTAATAAAAGGAATTTAAAATGTGTTGTTTCACAGACAGTCAAATTCCTCAAGATCTGCTTCAGATACTGGAGTCTGGGTTTTGGATGTTATTAGATACATTTGTATCCAAGGCAGCTGACAATTTTGCTCTAGAACTTACTGATATACTGTTCCAAAATATTAACTAAAGGAACAATATAATGGTTCACACGTAAATGTAATAAACATACTTCACAGAGGTCCTTTTTTTCCCCTCATCTATTTTAAACAGAACGCCTTTCACTGTCTGTAGCACATAACCCCAAAATTAATGGCTTGAGCTACTGATCATAATCTAAAAAGAATTGTAAAGCTGATCAAGTTTCATTGTTTGAACTGGAAGAGACATCAGAGAATTTGATTTTGAAAGAACTCTGCTTTTTTCATTAGTTTAATGGTTTCCAAGAATGAGACTAAAACCAAAATGCAAATAAACCCCTTGCCAGGGGATATTTAGGCTAGAGATTAGGAGGAAGTTTTTTACGGAAAGGGTCATTAGGCATTGGAACAGGCTGCCCAGGGAGGTGGTTGATTCGCCTTCCCTGGAGGTGTTTAAGGCACGAGTAGACAAGGTCCTGAGGGACATGGTTTAGTGTTTGATAGGAATGGTTGGACTCGATGATCCAATGGGTCTCTTCCAACCTGGTGAGTCTATGATTCTGTGATAATATAAAGCTATCTAATATCCCATTTTTTTAATTTGACAACATACAGATACTCCCACACTCAATTACCTAAGAAGGCTTCAGCATCATCCCAGATTCCTGTCTTACAATAAAACTCTAATCAGCACAAGGATGTTTCTTACTTTAAGAATACATACTAGGTTTCCAGAATGTTCTGCAAAGTATTTGAAGACTTAAGAGCTAAATACCTTTTAAGTATGTTCCTTGAACATTTCCTGGTTCGTTCTGCCATTCTATAACGCAGTCTGAGCTGTTGGACACCAGACACCATTCAATCACATACTTAAGAACATAACTGTTAGGAGCAGTCCACCCTACCCACAACTTGCCATCTTTAGGTAACGTTCTAACACTCTTCACAGGAGCTGTGATGAAAGAAAATAGAAAAGTGACAAGTACAGACAGCTGTTTCACCAGATATTCATAACAGTATCTACCCTGTCAAATGTGGATACTTTTAGGTTACTAGTAACAGTGAAAATTTGGCAGAACCTAAGTAAACATAAAAGCTATTTTCTGAAATTTGGAAGCTTATGTTTGAAACTGTGTTTCAGAGATCCAAACTATGTAGTACTAGGCTATTTAAAAACTGAAAATTAGACCCAGCTTCTATGCCCTCAAAAATGCTAAGTTGCCTTGTTCCACAGTACAGAGATACTACATTTCTTCCAAAGAAAGGCTGTATTTCAGGGAGAAATTAAACCTCCAGATACCTCAGATTTCCATTCTAATCCTCACATTCTCATACCCTACCAAGTTGTTCTTGCTGGAAAGCCACCCTATTTGAAATATACTCTTCATTAGTTCATCTGTTAAGTTTTACAGCCTGTGGGTCTCCTTCTGTATTTACACTAAAAGCAGTGTCGGTTCATACGGTTATTTTTTTTGCTTACTGTCCTGGTAAGTGTTTGGACTGCCTATAGGCAGTCAGGCTGAAAGTAAGAAGAAACGAACCTGTAGTTACCATTACTGTACAATGAAAGGAACATAAAAAAAAGGAACATTAACAGTAGAGAAAAAGTGGAAGATGACAAAGCAACTAGGCAAGACACTGAAATTGTGGGAGAGTGAGACTCAACAAAAGAAAAATGGGGGCAGGAGGGAGATCAGAGGAAGAACAATGTGAGATGCTACATACATGAAGCAATGGATACTTGCTTCTCTAATCCTTCAATTTTTTTTTGTAAAGAAAACAAAAATGTCTGCTATACTGAGAAACAATAGGGAATATAGTGCAGAGTAGCAATAAGGATTTAAAAAGAACAGCAAAACAGAACACAGCTTCAAATGAAGCTGTGAGTATGTAAAACTACATGTTCCACAGTATACGAATACCACCATAAGACATAAGACTGTAGGTGAATTTAGTAATGCTTTAATTATGTGTCCATGTAAGAGTATAATTTTATAACACTGAAGATCTCTTATAATAAAATCCATGCAGACACTTTTTAGACACTATCAGGACACTAACCTTTTGAATTACTTGCTGGGATAAGTAAAACTGATGGAGGGGATGCTCCAGCCCTGTTGTGGGCAATCACAGTTACTTCATATGTTCCATTTGGCAGCTTTAATGTAAGATTGGTGGTATTAACACTGTATTTCTCTGGTGGTGTGGGGATAGATGATTTAGCTCTTATAGTCACTTCATACTCTAATATTACTCCATTGGCTTCAAATGGCTCCAGTGCCTGTTAGAAACACATTTTGATTAGAAAGATACTGAACAAACATGATTCAATCTTTACTATCTTTGGTGCATCACTGAAAAACCCAAGAGCAAGTCAAGTTACATAGATCAAATGGCTACATACTCAAGGAAAATGCAAATAACCTGCTCTCATTTCTGTAAAGCATGGATTAAATATCTTTTTTCTTGGCTCAAAATCCTACCTAGTAGTTTAATAAAAGCTATTCTGTAAAAATTGCAGAACATGCATGGATGAAATCCGCATGCTGTGACTTTATAACACAACAACACAGAAGGCATGGCACATCTTAAACTTTGTTGAACCCAAATACAAACAGTCCGAGTAGGTCTTTTTATTATACACAGAAAAATGCCTGCTTTTGTCTAACAGTATTACTTTTCAGATAACTTAAGAGCATACTGTTAAAACTGTAAAGTAGCACCAGTTTTCAAATCCCAAGTTATACAACACTAGAATTGGCATGTTGCATAAGAGTTATATCAGAAAATAATGCCATATCAATACATATAACTTCATATAAGCCACCTAGTAATAAGGAAAAAGCAATAACAAAAAGACAAATTAAATGTGATAGCTCAAATACCAAAACCAAAAGCATAATTGCATTCACTTGCTCGGCTCTGGACTGATCAGCCAACTAGACACAGCAGGCTCCTGCATGTTAATGTGCAGCGCTGTATTTAATATATTTGGCCTCCGGAATGTCTCTAGGCTTAAAGGATTCTGCAGCTGGTGCATCCCTATCTAGAGAGTGTTAGAAGTTTCATGTTCTGCCTTCTGCTCTATCCTGAAGGTTAACTTTGTTGAAGGGAAAGTTTCCAATTCCACAGATTGCTTAATGACAGCAAGTCAGGAATCCAAAAGTGGATTCTATATACTCTGGATTACAGATGTATTTCAACTAATCTGTGATCTTCACATTTGTAGTTTTAGTTTTCCATAACTACTATAAAAAGAATACTAAAGTCACTTCTCGCATCAATAAAACCTCTGCTATTTCCCAACTAGCTACTCAAGATTGTACAGGTAAACTTTTGCCACTTTAAGGCTGGTGTTTTTAAAAGAATGCTCAATTCCTTCAGTGTATCATGTTCTACCTTCCACATCAGACGCACAGTCCAGGAAGCTGGTGAGCAAGATGCATCAATGATCCTCCATATGGATGGTCCTTTAGATGGTTCTGATGGAACAGCAGAAATATTTTTATTTAATCCATCTGAATTCATACTCTGACTACCGTTAGATGCTTAACTTTTTTTTTTTAAATAAACAAAATTATTTCCCTAGCTCCTCAAAGAAAATAATGCTTGGTATATTAAGTAGCAGAGGAAGAGTCCCTGAAGGGATAAGCAAAACACCATTTCTGCTCCAAGTACAAAATTACTGAGAGTCACCATCTCAAGCACATGCAGTGACAGGCTGAAGATGACAGTGCTGAGTGAAGCATGACTGACCCTAAACCATGCAGGCTCTGTTCAGAGGCACTGCTCCGCATGTCCACATACGGCAAAACCTGTTATAGTTTGTAGCTGCAGTACTCTCCTTACCCCTCAATATCAAGCTACCTAAAAAACGAAGTGCAGAAAAATTAACAACAAAATGAATTGCTTCTGCCAGCATTCCTCACATTCCCTATATCCTTTATGCTATAACTGCAGTACTTTTGTGCAATACTAAAACACTTTCTAGTGTCAGCAGCATAAAAAAATTTAAGTGGTATTTCCACTACAAATTTAATTTTCAAATAGCATGTATCAATCTATTACAGTGCATGAAGCAACAAGAAGTGGCCAATTCTTTGTGAATGCCTTAGAACTAATAAAAAGATATTAATGCATCTACATTTGTCATCTTGATAGACCGTATTGCCTCTGGAATTTATTTTACAGCATTTTTCTACATTAATTATTACAAGCTTTTTGCTGCCTTGCCTCTAAAAAACAGTATTAAGTCTACAATTTGCATCTTGTCTCTTATGCTTTACATACAGAGCAAAAGAGAACTGGGAACTGATGCAAAGGGAGTTCTTAATCTCAACTTGAGTACCCTGATTTGATCCATGTGAAACAAGCAATTGTTTATCTGGTCTACCATAGATCATGAATGCAACATGACCTACCCTGTGTTCATTTCCTACTGTAATGCCTTTGCTATGAGGCTAAAACAAGATATGTATACTTTAATCACCAACAATATTTTTGCAAAGGTAGTGACCACAGCAGAACAGCAACGCAGCCTACACAGGCAGGCAGTCCTGAAATCCTCTCTGCTCAGGCTGACACAGTAATCACAGAAAATCTCCATGCTGTCATTAGGAGTTGAAATACATGACTAGAATTTTGAAAGAATATTTTACAGTATCTTTCTCAGAGAAAGTTAACCATGTTAGAGCTGTGAAGAAAGCTCTTCTTCCCTAACTCCCATTTTGGCTCTTTTCAGGGAGCATCTCTGGACTAGCTTTATGGAAAGCTATTCTCATACTCTTTGGAAACTACAGGTCAATTTGGTCTGTGAAAGTAACTCAGGAGAGTTCTCTTGCATGTATAATCAAACAGTTCAAGTGAGATTGCACAGTTGTAGGTAACTACTGCCAAACTCCTGAGTACCCACACATTTTGGAAGTCTGTGATCTGCTCTCATATTACTTACTGTCTTCAGAGGTGACCCCAGTTTGCTCTTCACTCCAGTCACTCCAGTAGCCCACTCCATCTTCCTTCATGCAACGAATTGAAAAGACATACTCTGTGTAGGGTCTGAGCCCTTGAATGCTGAATGAAGTTCTTGGTGAAGCTGTATCTTCAGGAGGAACCTGTAAATGGAAAAAAGATTTTGGAGGCAGCGATCAAAGATTTTGAGGATGAGTTCTATGCTACTACAGCTCCCATTCAAGAGGTCTTCCCACTGCAGAAGCGCCAAACACAAATATATAGTTTTCCTCCCCTCTTATTTCTGAAAGCTTCAATTCTCAACTGTAGGTTGGTAAAGAATCAGTTATAGCTGTGTGTATTTACCAGGTATAGTACAATACATACACTAGAATAGGTAAGCAGGTATCTCAGCATAAACTCTCATATTCTGCTGCTTTCTTTTTTAATTGGTTTAAATCTACCTCTCCTCCCTTCCCATATAATTCCTTTATTCACTAATCTATAACATCCTGCGTAATTTTTCAGAGTTTTGCTGGGTTACCTGCTTGATTATTTGCAGCAAAACATTTATGCGAGAAGCCTCCTATAAAGCTACAGAATCCAGGATCATTGCTCCTGCTGACACAGAACAGTGTTCCTTAACCAACACTGCAAACAGTTCTAGTTTCTTGCTAGTAAGTGAATTTATTTTCATCAGCTCTTTCCTTTACCTTAGATTAGCAACTGAATGCCAGATAATATTCTTACTGCATCCATAGAGAACAGATGTGTGATGCAGATAACTGATATAAGTGGGTACACATTCACACTGATTCCAATACAAGTCACTCCACTTTAAATATAAGTGGTTTCTATAGTGAGCAACACTATAAGAGAAACAACCGCAGATTAAACACATGTGGCACATTCACTAGGTTACTCCTGAGTGCAAAGAATTGTTGAAGTAGTCAAATTTTACCACAGCTAAGCAAGCTCAGTTGTTTTTAAAGTTACAACTGCAATGGTCTTCTGAGTATGTTAAAAGGGCAAGACAAAGGAACATAAGGGGACAATGTAACAATAGATCCTGGAGTTGCGGATGAAGCCGTGTAGGACAGTGCTCTTAAAAATAACAGTACAAGTGACCTTAATAATTAGTCTCTGAATCTAAAGCTCAAAAAAGTTCCTCCAAAGGAATACAGTACGTTAGTCACAGGAGGAGTAAGGGGACTTCCAGTTTGACAAACGATTGGGTTACAGCAGAAGAAGGGACATAAGTGGCATTACCTGCATCCAGCTGGTGTCACCAACGATCCTATAGCGAATATTGAATTTCAGCTTCATCACAGCTGCTGAAATCCGGTTCTCCCAGGAAAGCTTCAGAACAGTAGGCAGTATTCCTGAGTTGACTGATAAGTTGTGTGGAGGCAGCGGTTTAACTGGAAGAGAAAGAGTTAAGAGTGAACTCTACAGCTGTATTTCTTGATGCTTCTAGCAGCTGGTACACTGAGCTATAACATTACAATTAAAGCCGTCCACAGGCTCTAATGGCTACTTCATACCAGTTTCTAATGCAGATTGATCAAGAAGAACTTGGTACTTGAATTCTGATCAAGTCCCTCACCTTCCCTATATTTGTACAGCACAGTTCAAGTTCAAAGCAACAATATTTTGGCAGTGTTTGTTTTTAATAGTGAAGAAACATTTACAACCAGTAACTGCTTTTATACATACTGTTGAATAATGTACTACTAAGGCTTTATTAGGTAGCATATAGTTACCAATCTCAATGGGATCAAGAACAAGAGGATCAGATTCAGCCTTCCCAAGAGCATTTGCTGCTTCTACCCAGACCTCCAGGTTAACAAAGAACTGAGCATCTCTAATTGTACAAGAATTGTTTACTTCTTCAGGTATACAGTCAGGAAAGTTCTCTTGTGGCCTAAATAAAAGAAAAGGAAAAGTAAGGTATAAAGCAGTAAGTTCGGTTACCTTTAGAGAACACTTTTAAGTAGATCAGAGTGATCAATCAATTCAGCTCATAAGTTCCCCCTCTACCATTGTCTTTGTAAGCAGAGGAGTGGGGAAAAAAGGTAATGAGATTAGAACGGCTTGTTCAACCGTAAATGCATGACTGCATCAGAACAGAAGTGAGAATCAAATCTCTTGACTTCAAGTCACATGTCTTCAAAAGAACAAGCCACAGTATTGTAATTACAAAGCTGTATAAAAACCTGAGTTATCTTCAAAAGACCAAGAACTGAAACATGTAATCAAACAGCTAATAAGTAGGAGCATATGACTGTACTAAAAGATGTAGTCAGCACCTGCATACCCTTCAGCATACTGTGTTACAGCTGCAACACAACCATTTATGCTCACAATCTTCTGCTACACTATCTGCAGATAGTTCTAGGGGCATAAAAAGATTTGCAAAGAACTAGGTTTTCCATCTATTCACACTTTCTACAACAGTTGTTACCAAAACACTTCAGCAGAAACAGGTAGACGGAAAGCTGTAGAGAGTCATCCCTGCTTCCAGAGCAGAGCAGCAATTCTGTTTATTCTATTTTAAACTACAGGAGACCATTTGAAGAATTTTAAGAATACTTAAAAGTTATTTTGCTTTCATAGGAGAAATACTTTCGCTGAAGCTTTCATGTTAGGATGACTTGTGGACAACCATCATTCTTAGTAAGTACAGAGTAGGTAACACTGCTACAAAACCCAGTCACTGGATAGGTGTGCTGGTTTCTCTACTTAGAATCATACAATAGTTTGGGTTGGAAGCTACCTTTAGAGGTCATCTAGTATGACTCTCCTACAACGAGCAGGGACTTCCTACTTGTTTAGGATAGGACAGAACAGCCACCACAGAGAAGCACAAAAATATATATTTGGGTCCAACCAGTTAGTGATTAGGTGTATGGTACTGAAGCCACACTAAACATGTGCTTGAAGAATGGAAAAGTATGACATAGTCATTATTCCAAACAAGGGCAGCAACAAAATTTCAAGCCTGATACAGAATTACTTTAAACATCAAATTCTTTACCTCTTCCCTTCCCCCCAAAATAGACAGCAATGCTTCAGAAAACTAATTCAAGAACTCTTCAAAAGCACCAAGGAACTCCAAGGAAATCTGACTTAGCCTACAAATACTCTTCAAAACTACTTAGACAGTCTTTAGGGGGCTACTTACCACCTGTATTTCAACCTATACTGAGTGTCCAGGAATGTAGGTCTTCCAGGATCCCAGGTACAAGTCATAGGATATGTGAGTTCTGGCACCTGATGCACAATGCAACTTAAGTTCTTGGGTTTCTCTGGGGGCACTGTATAGAAAAACCAGCAATAATTAATATAGAGATTTCACTCCAGCAATAATCATGCCAGATGTCCCATTAGAGCAATTTCAGAGAATATAAGTAGTATATATACTCAGATATATTTTCACAGAAGGGGGCAAAGCATTCTAGATACCATCAAGCAATGGAAGTCAGAAGCTAAACCAGCTGTTCTTAGAAACAGCAGGCTAGGTAAGGAACAAGAACCCACTGGTAAGGAACAGCAGATTTCTCATTCTCAGAGGCAGAAAACCTGGTATCAACCATATTGCCCAAATCTGTTTTAATTCACAAAGAACTGCTAGTGAGGCCCAGAGCTGGACTGACATAAACTGATTCTGCCAACAGCCTGAGCCCTACAGCAACTGTGACATGTTTATTCTCCCCTACCTGAGCTATAGAAGAAGGAAGAATGCTTTAGCTGGAAACACCTAGAATAAAGTTAAGGTATCTTCATCTATGCACTTCAACAGTGTGTAAGAAACATTTTCTGAGTGTAGCTGAACTATTTCCCCTTCTTAAATTCAAATCATAGGATACAAAGAGTTAGTTTCTAGCTTTTAGAAGACCACTGTTTACAAGAGTATAATCTACTCAAAGAATCTTATATTCTTTAAAGCAGAATGCTATTTTCCACAGAACTACCCTACGAACTTTCGTTTTGTTCTTGAATAGTTGTATTTTTCTCAACCCTGTTGTTATTCCCACCATAAACAGAATTAATTTTAACTGACAGTGTGAAAACAAAGCAGCTTTAAACACAAATGTATCTCAAGATTCATACACGAATTACAACTGTAGAATATTATCTGTACTGTAATTCAGTGTATTCAACACTGTATCTATCACTGTATCTCATTACTCTCTATAATTACCTGAAAGAAGGTTGTAGAGAGGAGGGTAATGGCCTCTTCTCCCAAGTGACAGGGGACAGGACAAGAGGGAATGGCCTCAAGCTCCACCAGGGGAGATTTAGGCTAGACATTAGGAGGAAATTTTTCACACAAAGGGTCACTGGGGATTGGAACAGGTCGCCCAGGGAGGTGGTTGATTCACCTTCCCTGGAGGTGTTTAAGGCACAGGTAGACGAGCTGTTGAGGGACATGGTTTAGTGTTTGATAGGAATGGTTGGACTTGATGATCCGGTGGGTCTTTTCCAAACTGGTGATTCTATGATTCTGTCTTTAAATTCCCATATATTTTGCCTGCCACATCTTTTCTGGCAAGAAGTTTACTCTTGAGAAATTGAAACAGAAAATATTCCGCCATGAAAGCATTTTGCAACTCCTTCTAGAAACATATTAGCTGAAACTGAACTCAAGCCAGACTTTTGTAGACCTTTCAATAACTGCAGTACCTTTTGCCAACACTAGGAGGCAACATAATTCACCACTTATTCATACTCTGCTATTGAGCTCACCTGAAGACAGTCTAATCAACTACTTAAGAAACTGTATTAAGTTACACAGGTTACTTTCTTGAGACCTCAGTCTTGTCTCAAAAACACTTGCTCAGCACTATGCAAGTGCTCTTATGCAAACAAGGGAAGTTTTTAATTAGTTATAAAGTATTTTCTTACGTATAGAGGTAGGGAAATCCAAATAGTATATTCTACCATTAAGGTAGTTCAGGTTAGCTTCAGGGATACAAATGGACTAAATATTTCTCATTTCATTAGTGAACAAAGGATTAATTTCATAGTGTTATTATGTAAGCAGGGTACATGGCCTTACTCCAGAGTATCTTCTGTTTTCTAGAAAATTTTATGCTGTGCATATTTACCCGCTTTGATAGCATGTGATTTGATGGTTTTATAAAATTATCCATGAAATAAGTTCCTGGAATGGAAATATGTGTCTCAGAATGTGTGTATGTTATTTATTTGCATTCTATTCCCCGGTTCTCAGAAGCCATTTTCTTAAGATCAGAATAAAATGCCAAAAAAGGTACTCACAGCCTACTGTGACAGTAATTCCATAAATGTTCTGCTCAATCTGTCCATCTGCTAAAATGTTGCATGTCAGAAAAGGAGCTAGTGAAGAGGTGACATTAAAGGTGACACTGGAAACTGTTCTGTTTATTTCACGATACTGTTCTTTAGGTACTACTCTATTTTTAACTTTCCAGATAATTTGATTAGCATAGATATTGCCAAAGTCAAGACAACTCTCATTCAAAATGCATAACGCTGTGAAATTGGAGCCGAGGGCCAACACAGGAGACTCTGGGATGATGTAGCCACATGACTGTACAAGTCCACCTGAAACTAAAACCAAAAAGAACAGTGTCTTTATTAAAAACTACAGAACATTCCATACTCAATATAGCAGATACAATACAGGTGTAATGTTAAAAATACTTTGTGTGTTAAACAGGAACTAGAGTAGCTGCTTGACAGTATTAAAATTCAAATGCATTGGCAGACCACTGTGCAGACTTAAGGGACAAGCAAGTGCAGTGTTCCAAAGTCTTGCCAAAACCATTTTACCAAGCAAGAAAAGCTCTATTAGAAAGCTTTTAGTGAGAGAGAAAAGTCAAGGACTGATTGTTTAGCAGGGTTTGAAGAAGAATGTAGTATACTTGAGGTATACTACAAGCTAAAGAAGCATTTGCTGTTGAAAAAGTTAACAACAAAAAACCACCCTGTGCTAAGTATGCACCTTTACTGTGTTGGACTAGTTTAGAAAAACTGCATGCAAACAGTTAAACACCTGAGTTGCTCATTTCAAAGGCTTCAATGTGTATACTAAACGCATTTGGGAATTACAGTGAACTCTGCACATTTTCTCCTACTCTACTTACAAAGAACTTCAACACAACAATACAATTATGACTACTGCTACATAGGCATACAGAGAAAAGTGTCAAGTTTTAAAGATGACATAAGTGATTGAAATATGGCCTCAAATCACCAACATCTTCAGGATGATCATTTACTACACAACAGAAGTGGTCCATGGCTCTAACTTGATCGAAAGGCCTACTTGACCAGTTCACTGGGAGCTTAATGCTCTAAGAGCATTAAGCTTTAATTTAGATACCATCTGGTATACGTGAAATTAAACTTCAGTTTGTTACAGTGAATACTTCCAGTTACATGTCAGTGGAATCAATACAACCCACCACTGGTGGAAGCTGCTATTTGCTATCTCTGTATACATACGAACAGTGAATTGAAGCAGCAGTGAGAGTACGGATTTAACATGCATTATTTTACCATAGTATTAAAAGCACAGACTAAGTCTCTCTATACTAACATGCCTTGCTTTCTGCCCCCACCCCACAAGCAGACATCTACACAAAAAGCAAGTATATGCTTCATGCATCTGATTAAACAAGTTCTGCAAGTGTCCTGTTTTTGAGATACAGAAGTCTTACCTTTAAGAGAACAAATATTCAAAAGCAGATATAACCCATAGGTCGCCCAGTTCCACCAGGGTGGATGGGTTCCAAACATGCTGCACAGAACTCCTGTAGTAGAGAAAGATCATTTTTAAAAAAACCTAAACTATTACTCTACCCTATAGATCAGTGTCAAATTCAAATCTGTATCTGATGACAAACATGTATGCACATTGACTTTCCTACCTTCTCACTCTAGAAAAAGAATGGGCATATTGTTTCCATTTTACTTATTGCAATAAAGAAACCCAATATCTCCTTAGGAGAACTGATACAGTTTATAAAGTTCTTTTAAGTTACAAATTTAAGAAATACATCAGCTTAAGGTTGGCATCATATAAGGAAATGAACTTCACTGGGGGAAGGTTCAGTTAGAATGGAGACAGCAACACTGTCTCAGGTTTTAAAACAGAATGTACTATGCTTACTAACCAAGCTTTCAAAGGTAGATATAAACACTTTGTACAAGGTTTAGAACAACTCTCCACAAAACCAATGGCCTCAAGCTCCACCAGGGGAGGTTCAGGCTTGACATAAGGAAAAAATTCTTCACAGAAAGGGTCACTAGGCACTGGAACAGGTTGCCCGGGGAGGTGGTTGACTTGCCTTCCCTGGAAGTGTTTAAGGTGCGGGTGGATGAGGTACTGAGGGGCATGGTTTAGAAATTGGCAGGAATGGTTGGACTTGATGATTGGGTAGGTCTCTTCCAACCTGGTGGTTCTATGATTCTATGATTCACAAGAGCGACTTAAAATATTTCAAACAATTATAACAATGCTTCCACATTAAGGGTCGATTACTATTAAAAAGGAGGGTTTGTAATTCCTCAGAAGTTAAAGTTTTTTTTAGCATCTTATCTTCTTTACTTCTGTATTGTAGGAGAGCTCTCTTGTTCTCCATTTTTCCACTTCAGTAGTTTTGAAGTCAAGAAGCCTTTCCTAGATTTCTCATCTTGCAGTTACAAGCCAGCCATAAATCACTAAAAGCAAGTGGTCATTCCCTAAGCATATTAACTATATTGTAGCTACATTTATGCATCTTTACAGGAGTAGGCAGACTGGCTTAATTAAGATATTTGGTTGACAGCCTGATTTCTAGAAGTAAACTTCATACTGCTCTTTTAGCTAGAAACTAAACATAGAGTTTCTAAGTTTACTAAGACTTCAAGTGAGATCGCCTACAGCAGCCCTGCTGAAGTTTTCTTTTCACTGACCTGACCAAACTTCTTTGGAAGTTGATGATTTTAAGCTTTATTTCTATAAAAAGGCAACTCACCAAGTTTAAAGGAACTCCACAGTATTTCTTTAGAAAGGAAAATGTAAGAGCTACATTTACAGTTATCAGAAGGAAGAGAAACTGCAATTTATGACAGGAAATACCATCCTGCTTAGATTGCATGTAATCCACTTTATAATGTTAGAAGGATGCAAGCCACTTCATACAGATCAATAAAACTAGACAAGACTTTTAAGCACTGAGGTATCAATACCAAGGTATTACAGAGCCTCATTCCATAGGCATCAACACATCCAAGTCATTTGTTTTTACAAATCAAGGTAAACAGCGTAATGTAAAGAAAAACCTCTATTCACAAGAATTAGAAAACAACTACTAAAGGAAAGCCAACCTCAAACCTTTACAGCAGTCACAGAATCACTACGTTGGAAAAGACCTCCAGGATCATTGAGTTCAGCCAGTCCTTGTAGGGCTCATCAATGCAGATGTGTTTCAGCTAGGACTGTAACAGAAGACATCAGGATTGCTCAGCAGTGTATTTATTTGCACATATGTGTGTGTGTGTGTGTGAGTTCAATACTCCATGCCCATCGGAATTTCCTATACAAATGCTTATATTAGAAATACTGCTGATTAGAAGACTTGGCAATTATGTGTTTTTTATTATAAATAAGTTATTCATAATAAACCTATCTCAGTTGTATGCTGATAATCAAGAAGCTGTTCATTTTTTGTTTCAATCAAGTACTCTCACTGGGCTGGATATAAAAGCCATTATATAGTTACAAGTGCAATAAATCTTTAGGTATTTTCTACAAGCATCCAGTAAGGGAACTAAGGCAATTGATTTTTGCTTATTATGGATGTAAAATCTCCCACTAGCTGAAAAATAAGGCTTCTACACACTCATGGCTTTCTGCACTACAAAATCCCAGTCAGTTTCACAGATTTCTATAATCGTCTTTTAGACCTGGAATACATATTAGTTGTCCTGAGTAGATTCATACACAAAAGAAGCTGAAGTCCAAATCTCTTATTACTTGGCTCTTTGGAATGAACAGAATCTGTTTTGATGGAGTAAAGAAACTCTTCACAATTTGTAGTAAATATTCCACCACATTTAGGTCCTAAAAGGCAAGAAAACTTAGCTACACTCCACCACCTGCAACAGAAAGTGGAAATCCCCCACACCTACAGCATGGGAAAAAAAGCAGTTTTGACTGCAGTGTCAAAACCATGCTGCAGTTCAGCATACATCTGCTTTTAGGCTCTTCTGACACGTTCTACTTCCCCGCCATACTGATCAATGCAGTTTGAAGAAGACCAAAGCTACACTCCTCTGAACACACAAAGGAGTTATTGCAATCCCTTCTAATGTGTGCTGTTTTTGAAAAAACATTAGTCTTTCTGGCTTTTACAAGACTGATTCTAAACTGAAATTTAGTCCTATGGGAAAGAACTAGCGTTACACTTTGATTAATCTTAAGTACTTTGATTAATCTTGCCTAGATGAAGGATGTAAGAAAAAGTAAAAAATATGGCAGACTTTACAACTAACAAAAGGAGCCACAGATCAGATCAGAGTGAGGAAGATACTTCTTTGGAAACTAGTCTTTTCCAATCTAAGCATTTGGACATTTATGTGTGGACAGTGCAGAAACCCTGCACGTAAGTTGTACCAAAACTTTCAAACATACTGCCATCATTCAAAAGAAATTCTGTGAAATATCAATTGCTCACCATTAACCGCTTTAAGCTAGATTAAGCCACAAGTCTCAGCAAGAGAAGACTCAACAGTTTCAGCAACTATGCAGTATAACTCAAAGTCTTGCTTTTCTAGCCAGTTCAGAATTTTTTTTTTCCTCTCCAAATGAACACTTTATCTATACTATGTGGTTGCTGTGGACCATTAAGTGAAGAGGAAAGGGTGATAGAGAAATAAACTGATGTTGGAGCATTGTCAGTTTACTTTCAAAGTTAAGTCTGCCAAAGTGGTAGAGGATCAAAGTTCATCAAAGTCCTACTCCGTAAAACCAACAGACACATTAAACTCCTATGCCATGAGACGATCAAAATTAATCTTTAAATTACACGCGACTTCTATTATTCTTCATGTCCTGCTACCATTTTGAAAGGAAAGCACCAAGCCTTTATGCTTCAACCTTAAATTCATGTCTCAGGTAGTGCCCTATGAAAAGTTAGTAATAACCCTAAGGTCAAGTTTTACATGCAAATAGTAGCAATGGCACTGAGTTCTATGACTAGCTGGTGAATAACAGTTTTTGAAGAAATGTCAAGTGTGCAGAATACATATCATTACTTATTCTGAGCAACTGAGAAGTCTTACAAATTAATGCTATTTCATGAGAACTACCTAAAAATGAACATAGGTATATTCCATATGATGAATTACCACCTCTCCTTTTTATGGAGGTGACAATTGCTTTCCAACTGACCTACAAAAACCAGCTAGTTTAAGAGACTAAACACGTTCCTTCCAGAAACACCATCTGGCAGGTCAGGAAATGTTAGATAACACCACAACCACCAGAGGAAGTGTTATGTCTATCAGAGCTCATCATCACATCAATCACAAAAGCTCAGAGGTTGCTGTCAAATGAATCCCCAGAAATTCCTGAAAAAAAAAAAAAGAGCTAAGCTTACAGTTTCTAGTGTAAATCTCTCACTAAGAATCCACATAGCTCAGGCAGACAGAGCAAGGTACCAGTACATAAAAGTAATACTGTAGATAGTGGCTACTGCCTAAGCTTTTATAACAAGCGAGGTAGTACTTAAAATCCCATCTGAAAGCTGTATTATTGTAAAGGAATTGTGATTACTCAAGCTGTAACTGCTTTCTAATTAGGAGTATTTTATCTGCAAGCTTCCTTCCTTCCTCCGAGTTTACTTCCTTCTTGGAAATACTATGAGAGTCAAAAAACCCCTAACCACCTCTAGGAAAATCAGTTGAAAATCTTAAATAACACTATAATGCCAGATTTTTTTGAAATTCATTTTAAAAATTAATTAATTTTCATATTTAAAATGCCTATATACCAATATTATCTCTACCTCCTTCACCAAGCAGACAAGCTATTTCTCCACTCTACTCATACATTTGCCCGTGAAGGGGTTTCTCCCCTTAGTATAGCACTTGGAATAAAAAAACCACATAGGGACACAGATTAAAATTACGAAATGTCAGAGACATCAAATATTTCCTTGCAAGATCTAAGTTCTTCTTTCTGGTATCTTCTTAAGCTGCAGATCATTTTCTGTGAAATATTTCAGTTTTGGGGTTTTTTTTCAGCTAGCAAGTAGCTTTAGTCTAAAACGCAAACGAATTCATACAAAATCATGTCTTAGCATTCCATGCTTTCATTTTGAAGTCAAACCTTCAAGACTGACAACAACCAATGCCGGTTCTCTAATTCAGAAAGCTTTTGCTCATACAAGAATAATTAAAAAAATGGATGAGGTTTGTTTATTTTTCATACAACTTTGCTAGTGCTAATTCACCAGAAAAGCAGCATGAGAGACAATGTATCTCTATTTTGTGCACAGGCATACATAAGTACATGTATTTTACCCACATCCCAATACACATGTAGGCTTTACTTAAAAGTCATCACATTTCTAGAGATGTAAACAAAATCCAAATATTTACTTTTAATGTCTAACTTCTAGGAAGGGTTCTCAAATTCTTGTTATCCTACTTTCCTACTGTGATACACCAACATATGGATTAAAAGTTTATTAAGTTTAGAAGTTACATGCTTCCAACAGATATCTTTTACATACCACTAGTCTTTTGAAAGTATCAGCATTTAAGAAGAGAAGCATAAATTTTGTGCTCTATATGGGAAAAGAGGGTGAAAGAAAAAAAAAGCCATTAACTCCAAAAGTATCCAACCTCTTCAGGTTGTGCTCCCCTGACTCTTAGTGTTACCCTCTCTTTAGCAGTGACAGCAGATTGCTCAGCACAAAACTATAACCCCAAGTAATTCTGTAAACAGATTTCTCCTTCAGAAATTACTCAGAAGGAATTCCCACCCACCAGCTGGCAATCACCTAGTCAGCCTAAAAGATGAAAACCGAGGCTGGGATTAATTCTCCTCTGCACTGCCAGCACGCTTGGCAGAGTGCTTTCCTTTGTGCCTCAGTTTCATCATCAAGGAGATGAAAATAATGACGCCGTTTTTCTTTAGAAAGCGCATCAGGATGACTGGAGCTCAGGAGCACATCTGAAATATGCAGATGACACCAGCCGCTCAGTAAACCTGCTCCTCTCCAGTTCCTCCAGGAATCCCTCCAGAAGTCAGGCCAGGTGTAAAAATCAAGTCTGTGTTTCTTTCAAGGCCGATAATTTTCTGCCTTCTAGTCTATACACAAAAGAACAGAGCACTTGCAGTGATGGCAACATAATGCAATGCTTTACGAGAGAACGCCTACTGATAACACAGCCAAGCTTCGAATCATCGAATCACCATGTTGCAAAAGACCTCCGAGATCAAGTTCGACTATACCTATCTAGCACTAAACCAAGTCCTTAAGTACCTCAGCTATTTAAATACCTCAAGGGATGGTGACTCCACCACCACCTGGGCAGCTGTCCCAGCACCTGATGACTTTTTTGGTGAAAAATGTTTTCCTAACGCCCAGCCTGAACCTCCCCTGGTGCAGCCTGAGGCCATTCCCCCATCACTTGGGAAAAGAGATCAGCTCCCTCCTCTCTACAACCTTTCATGCAGTTGTAGACAAAGATAAGGTGTCCCCTTAGCGCCCTCCTCTCCAAGCTAAGCAACCCCATCTCTCTCAGCTGTTCCGGCCCCTTCACCAGCTTCGTAGCTCTCCTCTGGACCCGCTCCAGAGCCTCAACGTCCTTCTCGTAGCGAGGGGCCCAGAGCCGAACACAGTACTCGAGGTGCGGCCTCAACAGTGCCGGGTGCAGGGGCTGAATCAGCTCCCCGCTCCTGCTGGCAAAGGGCTGGAAAGCCCCGGAAGCCTCGCGAATCCCGCGAGGCTCCAGCACCTTTACAACGGGAGCCAGCCGGCCTCCCCTGCCCCCGCGCCACGGAGCGGCCCGCACGGCCTGCGGCCCCGCCCGCCGGCGCTGCTGAGGGAAGCGGGGGCGGCGCCCGGGGCGGGGAGGCCGGCGGCCGCGGGGACCGGCGAGGGAAGCGAGGGCGCGGGGCCGCCGGCCTCCTTCCCGGCGAACCCTGGCCGAGAGCCGCGTCTCCCCTCCTCCCCCCGCCCAGGGAGCGGAACGAGCAAGCGCGGCCCCCGGCGCTGAGGGGAAGGGGAGAGGCCGCCTCCCGGCCCTTACCTGCCTCTGCCTCGCAGCGCCCGTCGCCGCCACCGCCGCCGCTCCTTAAATAGCGGCCCCGCCGCGCCGCGCCATCGCGCCGCCGTCCTGCCCGCAGCGCCCGGGCACGCGCCCTCGCCCCCCCCTCCCGCGGCCGCCCTTCCCGCCCCGCTCGCCGCGCCATTGGCGCGCGGGGGGCGTGACGTGTGCGCGGGGGGGCGGCGCTTCCCGTAACGCGCCCGCCCGTGCCAGGAGAGCTGGCGCGGGGGGCGCGCGCGGCCGGCAGGGGCGAGGGGGGCGGGGAAGCTGGGGGAGCTGTGGGCCCTGTTGGGGGAGATGTGTGCCCGTGAGAAGGGGGGTGTCTGTGAGATAGGAGGGGTCTGCGGGAAAGTGGGGGTCTGCGAGAAGGAGATCTGCAAGAAAGGAGGGGTCTGTTTGAAAGGGGGGGTGGGCGAGAAAGTGGGGCGTGGAGACGGGGGAAGGCTATGTGGGGGTTAGGTCTGGGAGAAGCTGGGGATGTCTGTGAGGGAGGGACCCTGTGGAGTCGGGGGACATGGGGCTGTGAGGGTGGCTGTGGGGGGAGGTCTGTGGGGGATGCGTGTGTAGGGTGTGTGAGAAAGGGGGGGACTGTGAGCGGGG
>WAAB01010738.1:84892-137637 GCA_013389865.1 Piaya cayana
TCTCTGAGGGGTATCTGTAAGGGAGTTATTAGTGGGGAGGTCTGTGAGGAAGGGGAAGCTGTGAGGGGGCTGTTCTATCTGGGGGATCTGATTGGGGTCTGTGGGGGGAGCGGTCTGTAGGAGTGTGCGTGAAAGGGGTTTGAGAGGAGGGTCTGTAGGGGTGTGGGGTCTGTGAGAAGGGGGGGGTCTGTAAAGGGGGTGTTTGGGAGGTCTTCGGGGGGCTCTGTCAGAGGGGTCTGGGTGGAGGGTCTGGGTGAGGGCTCCGTGTGTATGTCTGGGGGGTGTGTCTGTGCGTCGGGAGGCTGTGCCGGGGGTCAGTCTTGTCCCCCCCACCCCCGGTCTTGGTCCTCTGGAAGCTTCTGGCGTCCCTCGGGCGGGGCTGCGCTGGGCCCGAGGGGCCAGCAGCCTGACCGGCGTTTCGCAACGCTCCCCTGGGAGCGCGGGCGGCTGGAGAATGCGCGTATCGGCGGCAGCCGTGTTAGCGAAGCGCTGTTACCGAGTGCAGCCCCGCGAGAGGTGTTGGGTGAAGGCTGGGTTGCTAGCAAATGCTCCTTAATGTAAATCGTTTGTGTGATCAGGATATGTGGGGGCTTCCCTCCGTGGTTGTCCTCGTACATTTCTTCCTTCTGTAAATGGGAGACGGTCAGATGGAACAGACCGCTGAGGGAGGTGGTTGAGTCCCCATCCCTGGAGGTATTTAGGAAACGGGTGGATGAGGAACTCGAGGACATGGTTTAGTGGCAGATAGGAATGGTTGGACTTGGTGATCTAAGAAGTCTTTTCCAACCTAGTGATCCTATGACTCTGTCCTCTTCATTATAGGTAATGTTTTTTTCCAGTTCATGAATAATTCAGTGCCACATCTGCAAACTTACAGCATGCTGGGAGTGTCTTAAGTACACTGTTTCTAGTCAGGAAGGTACCAGACATCAAGGATCCATGGAGGAGTTGCTTCCTGCCATATGCTTCAGGCTTTTGCCCACTTAGAGTGTCCCTGGCCTTGCATACAATATGAGCTATATTTTATTTTTAGTTACATCTTTAGAAGAATAGGCAGATAGATGAGACAGACAGGACATGTGATCCAATACCCTGCTTCAGGAGGCAGGCATGAGCTGTGAATGAGAACAAGAGTAAGAAGTTTGGAAGAAGATAGTGGAATATAGCCTATTTCTCACGTGTTGTGTAACAGTTTCTGTTTATATTTAGTTTACTTTCTAAGGTGGCTTAATATCCCCCACAGAAGTATTCTTCATAACTCTGAGCATGTTGTGTATTTTGTACATGGCTGCCTAGGCACTACAGAGGTCATTTAACTTTTCCACTTCCCTTAACACAAAATCAGATAAATAGCTCCTGATAGGTATTTACCTAACCTGCAGATTAAAATTATTTATCTATGTCCCTATTCACAGCTGATACTCTTTCTAGCAACTCTGGGTGCGTGTAGTGTTGCTGTTCCTTCCTCTGGTGGCCTCTACACTTAATAGACCGATCCTTCTCTCCTTTTACTGGGTTTTCAGTCTTTAGACTCTTCATCTATCAGGACAACTGATACCTGCAACATGTCTGGGTTTCTTCATTGTGATAGAAAGTACTTCAGCATTACAATTTGTCACTTACGCTGTCTCTCCAGATTATGGTTGGCATGTTTATGCTTATGTTGTTGTAGGATTGCAGTTTGAGAATTGTGTATAATAGGTAGATTCTCAGTCTGTACAGATGCCCCTGTTTCAGTACTCAAAAAAAATCTGGTTTGGCAACAACAGGTAAAGTGAAAGCAGGCTTCAAACAGAGGGACAGCAAAAATGTGGGTTTTTTCTCTTTAAGTTTGTCTTCTGTATCCTGTAAGATGATTAGAGTTCTGCTGCTACACAGACATTCCAGGAGTACTCTCAGCTTTCTCCCCTTCCCCCAGCCAACAGAAAACCTCTTGTGACATTCTCATTCTGAAATCTGATAGCCTGAAGTGATTCCTGGTTTATTGCCAGCACAACCCCCCCCCTTTCAAAACCAATTTCAGTCCTCCCTTACGTATGTTGTGTATTGTAACTCTTGAAATAAGCAAGGGATGTTGAATTTTACAGGCTATTTATAAACTCAGTGTAAAACAATTACCATAAAGCTGAAGTTGCACAGAAGAACAAAACAATTAGTTTGCAGTTGTACTTAATTTTTCTTTATTGGCACAAAATATTAGTCTAGTAACAATGTGGTTGCTGTATTCTGTATTGTGTGAACTCTTCTAAGATGATTGGCTTACCCAGAGGCTTTTTTTGTAGACTTGGAAATTGATGATACCATGCTTCCCTATGTGCCTTATCTCTCCTTCAGACCATTTTGCAGACTCTGTAGATGCATGGAAAGATACCTCTAAAGTAAAAAGAAACAGATATATGAACAGTCTAAGTCCCATTTCTCTCTGGTATCACTCAGTGGGCATAAATCAGTCCTGTGGTTTTTTCCACCAGTCCTAATGACAACAATAACATGAATGGTAGAGTAGCCACTGTCCTTGGCCATTTGAAGGCAGTTGTAAAACGCCCTATTGAGTTTGCCTTGTTAATCCTGAAATTCACAGTGAGGGCTGCTGTTTGCCTTGCCTTACACTACTCTGAGGAAATAATTCGAAATCTATGTTGCAAGCTGAAGTAAATGGAATTAATTGTAGTTAGATATAATTTTCTCTGATGATCACCATCTATCCAAAATGTGGTTTATATTAATATTTTCCTTTAAGATCAGGATTGAAAGTTTTGGGGCAATTATGCTGTATCACTCAGTGGGTTGAATTTTGTTTTTATTCTTATGAAACCTAGGATTTTAATCTGAGAGGAGGATCTTTCACGTTGCAGTGATTTCTGGTTCTGTGTCAGTATCTTCTCCAGTAATGAATGCTTTGTTTTGAATCTTGTTAGTGAAGGTGAAACTCAACTGTGTTCACAAACACAAGGCCAAAATCTCTGCAGGTGTAAACAACGTGGCCCATGACAGCTGTAAATTCTTACATTAAAGCACAGGGTCTTGTAGCCTGGAGCATAAAATAAGTTGTCTGGGCTGTGGCCTTTTAAAATACAGAGACGTTTTCTGGTGCAAGCAGATAAAAACAAGTTAATGGCAGGATGACTGCCATTTGATAGAATTGGGACATTTGGGATCCCAGGTAAAGAAAACAGCTACTTCAGGCATATTATGAAGGGCCTTTTCTGCACATGGACATTTTTGTGGAACACTTTGATTTACTGCATTATATTCATTGCTAATGATACACACTATAGTATCCTGTACTGTATATGCAGTATAGTAGTAACATACAACTAATACAAATGCCAGTAATTTTATGTTTCGGAAAACTAGAGAAATTTAAAATTCTGGTCGCATTTTAGAAAGTGTTCCTGCAAACCAGCATTTTAATCTGCACATTGAATTAACCATTATATGAAATAAATTAGTCTATTGAATTCCCTAGCTATATCAGTCAAGAATAAAAGGAAGCTAATTGTCAGGAATTGGAAGATCTCTGAGATGAATTAGTTGTCTGATTACTTTCACTGCAGTTTCTGCTCCAACACAGTGCTCAGATCAGGGCTGTATAGAATGTTTCCAAGTTCCCATGAGCCACAGCTAGGATATAAGTAGGTGGAGTATGCCTTCATATCCTCTTTTTTCAAGTCCGGAAAAAGGTCATAGCGGGGAAGTATGCAGATAGGCAGTAAAACTTGAAAAATGTTCACTGATGGGCAAAGGTTTCTGAGTGTGGAGAAGACATGTTTTTACAGAATCACAGAATCATTTAGATTGGAAAAGACCTTTAAGATTGTTGAATCCCATTGTAAACCTAGCAGTGACAAGTTCACCATTATACCATGTCCTGAAGTGCCACATCTACGTGTCTTTTAAATACCTCCAGGGATGGTGACTCGTCTTCCCTGGGCAGCCTGTTCCAATACTTGACAACCCTTTTAGTGAAAAATATTTTTTTTTTCCAATATCCAGTTTAAACCTCCTCTGGATCAATTCAGCAGTTTTGCAGCGTGATGAAAATGTGGAGTCAATGCAAAATCTACAGAGTCTGTGTGCAGCAGAAGGAAAAAGATATTTCATAGAATCACGAAATGGCTTGTGTTGGAAAGGACCTTAAAGATCAGCTATTTCTACCCCTGACTGCCATGGGCAGGGGTACCTTACACTAAATCAGGTTGCTCAGAACCTTATCCAGCCTGTCCTTGAACACTTCCAGGGAATGGGCGGCCATGACATACTGCTGAAATGCTATCTCAGTATAAGGACTTGAAGCATCCCCTGGATACATCAAGGCTGTGAAAAGTTTCCTCAGTCATGGATATATGTATTGCTGTTGGACATGAGTTACTGTCAGAACAGGGATTTTGGGAAAGGTTTTCAAAGTTGTGGAGAAATTGAACAAGACCCTTGAATTGTAATGTTCTGACCCATGACAAGTGAAAGACATTTTCTGTGTGATGACTGAAATGCTATAATGAACCATTGGTGTGGAAGGTTCAGTGGCACGTCCCAACCTCTTGCTGAAGCAATGATGTTATCCCAGCTTGTATCACTGTCCTGAACTTGAACTTAAAAATATAGGTGTTTACTGTCGTTATGCTCAGGATGGATCTCCACCTTCTGATGTTCCTTAGCAGTAGGAAGGGTCACTTTTTAAACCCAAGAGTGGAGTGGGTAGGTCCTTTGGTCTGCATGTCCAGAACAGTGACAGAATTTTATATTGAAGCTGTAGTCTTGTAGACCATGAAGTTATGCTGAAGTCCCCCAAGGAAGAAGGGAGGAGGCAGCGTGAGAGGCAGCAACAAGGCAAAAATGGATTATGTAACTGCTGGGAGTGATTTAGTGAGGGTCACGGTATTTCCCAGCTTTATAACTGACCAAACATGAGCTGCTCAGTGGCAGTGAAAAGCAGGCTTGGGAATTCATTACTTCGTTTTGAGGGCTTCTTATATGGTTAACGTTTGCGATCCTTGTAACAAAGGGATAAACTTCGTGGAGTCAAGTAACCCGTATAGCAACCAACCAAATGCATATAACTTAGGCAAAAGCAAATCCACTCAATACTTTGACACTTGCAGGAATGAAGCATATGGCAGCAGAGCTATCCTCATTTTTTAGCATCACTATGCCCAGTAGATTGCTCAAATCTGAGACTTGGGGCAGGGTCTTGCTTTTAAAATTCAGTCATCATCCCTAGAACGATAACTGGGCTTCGGTAGTTCAGGAAAATCTTGTGATCAGAGGAGGAGGTTAGAAATGGGGTTAGTTGACTCCTCCACATGTGATAAGCTTGACAGAGAAGCTTTGGGTTGTTGAAGAGGACTTCACTAATACTTCTGTTGTGATTCGCAGAAAGAGGAATGGCAATGTCATGAAGCCACAGCAGGGCATATAGAATAGAAACAATATTGGTTACTGCCAAATGAAAAATAATGCCACACTTGATAAGAGTGTTGCAGAACCTAGGAATCTGCTTGTTTTTCTGGGGAGGAAGTTGTACAGCTAATGTAATTGTAGAGCTAGACTGGAAGCTTTGACTGATGGAGCATGTTGCTAGGTGGTGGTTTTCCCCCAAAGATAGTGGACGGGTCTATCAGAAAATAACCCAAAAAGGTTTGACCTTCATGGGAAAAACAAGGTTAAAAGTGAGACCAGAAAAATTGAGGCTAAATATAAGCTTATATAACAGGCTTAATAATGAGGCTAAAATAAAGGCTTATAAATCAATGAAAGCAAATAGGAAATGACAGTGAAGATAAAAATACTGAGAAGGATGAAATTAATCAAATATAGAAAATGTTTAAGTTAGAATGAGTAATAGTGAAATTGCTGTTCACTGCAAAGAAGTGCTGATTCAGACTGGTATCTAAGTTGAGCTGAAGGTGTTACAACATGCTACAGTCACTTATACCACATTTGTGAGCTGCCCATGACTTCATTATCATTTTGACAACTGCTGGAGCTAAAAAGCCTTTGGCATGATTCTGCATACACAGCTGAAAGTATAGATGTGTCCTTGAACAAATAGCTAAGGCAGAACTCTCAGTGGACGAGAAGAGCCACATGGTATTAGAAAACAATTAAAAAGGAGAGGAAGAAGTCCTCAGAATGAGTAGGATTGCCTTTCCTACTTGACCACATAGACTCTCATGAGCAGTATGAACAAGTATGTTAGAAAATGTCAGTCAGTCCTTCCTTGCCAAGGAACCAAGCTAATGGTTCAACAAAATAAGGTCATATATGAAGAACCTAAGCTTTAGTACAGTCTGGCAGAAGTGATACTAGCAAGACAAGAAGGCATTCTGAAAACTCAAGGCAATGGTTCAGTGTCCTTTGTTGGAAGATGTATATTCACAACCATTCTGTGTTACAGATATGATTGTGGATTCCTGTCTGATGTTGACCTCATTAAGAAATGTGTGTAAATGACGCTTTCTCTCCTTTCCAGTGAGTAAGGGAACAGTCCTAGTCAGGCAAATTACATCTGGCCATGGTTGTTCAGATCTTCCTTCTGTTTCGGACAGGCTGTAACAGTGTTCTAGTTCAGTGCACATGACATGCTTCCTCAGGTTGTATGGTTATTGGCTTATAAGGCACAGAATTTCCAATGGAGGTCATGTGCTTGGTTGTCAACTGCAGGGTGTAGCAGGGACAGCAGAGGATGTGCAGGCCTCCAGGCTCCATGGTGTGGTTGGTCAATCAATCACACAGTGGAACTCTTCATGCTAAGGCTAAACCTAGTCTCTGTGAGGGATAGTCTTAGGCAGTGGGATGACCCTAAACTTAAAGACTTACTGCTGACCTCTTCATCTGTTGTCTAAGTGCAAAGTGTTCTTAATTTACATAGGGAAAGCAAGATCACAGAACAACACAACATAAAAAGAATGCTATAACTTAAACAGCACATTGCTGTGCATGTGGAGAAGCTGTAATAACAAGCAACAACTTCACGCTAGACTTTACTGTGTTTTATCACTGCTAGTCATGCTTATACGGGAAAGTACTTGGCAGGGTGGTTGTGGCATAAGAACCTAAAGAAAATATTTCAACTTGACTTTCTTTAACAACCATAAATTTTCTTCATCTGAATTCACACAGCAGGGTGACACCCAGCTTCTGAAAACCTGTTCTGTTGTAACATGCTGTGTATGAAATAATTGTTATTGTTGGAAATGTGGGCTTTCTGATACTACAGTTTGTGACTTAGTACAAGATGGTAGGCATTGACTGAAGAAACAGTGCATATGGAGCTTACAGAGAGGAAATGTGCTAAAGGTGCACTACTGACAGATCCTTGTATTTTTCCATGCTTTACCTACTGTTAGACAGGAATCAATACAATAAGATGCCACTTGATTTCCAGGAAGAGAGCTATCAGTAATGATATATAGTTAATTGCCTTAAAGTGACACATTTTAAAAAAGGATCTTGGCAGCTTTATGCATGAAGTGTTCTGCTTGATCTGCTGGAGAAAACAAAAGGCTGGAGCCTGTTGCTACAAGTGAAGGCTGTGGGACTTATGGGGAAGTACATTCTCATCAGTAAAACTGAAGCTAAATTCTATGTTAGAGAACCATTTTCTGCTGACTTCCAGTTAAATTAGCTAGTGCTGTTCAGAACATGTCAGGCTATGTGTAGAAAAATATATTCAGCTCCAAGTATTTTACTGATAGTGTAAAGTCACCAAAAGTGAGAGCGTTTGTGTGAGAGAGTAATAGCTTCATACTGTGAAGGAATGAAGACTTAAGAATAGAAGCAATTGAAGGTAACAAAAATCAGAATGCCAGGTGTATGTGTGTATGAATGGGTAGCTAAGATATAAAAGAATTAACACTGGAATATTTGAACATCATCTTGTAGCACAGAAGGGTTGTATATAGAATGAAATAAGCAACAGAATGAAAGAGAACAAGGGAGAATATAGGCTTTTGTTAATAATTTCCATTGCTAAAACCTACTAGACTGTGGTATAGCTTCCATCAGCCACAAGTCTTAAGTAATTTATATCTGGAATGAACAGTTTGGGTACCTAGAGAACTTACACATTCACTGGAAAATAAAAGAGACAATAGTGATTTGTATTTGCAAATTTGTACTGCAACTTTATTTATGGTACAAAAATACATATAAACGTCTTTTTCCTCGTATGCTGCACTATGTTTGAGGATCTAATTTGCATTTGACATTTCTGGTCTTGCTGATCTTTTCCTTACTCTACTTCACCATTTACTTTACCACTTATTAAGAGTTATTCCTTTCTTATATCTTCTTGTGCTCCCCTTCCGTTGCCAACCTTTCATATCTTTTCCTCTTTTCTCTGCTCCCCTTGGCTTTAACCTTAAATACTGCTGTTGTATTTACAACTTGTCCAGAATCAGTCTGTCAAAATAATTCCCTTTAAGGATCATCTTAGGAAGAAAGTTAATTGGCTAACAGTATTTATGTGCCATATTTATGCTGTCACTCATCTATATAACAAAAAAATAAAACCTGCCAGAAATCTGAAATTACAGAATTCTTTTCACTCTTGTCTCACCACTTGCAGTAACAAGGGCTTTGAAGTTAGAATTTAGTAAACAAACATGATAGTGGTTGTGCATAAGGCATGGAAAAATCAAGCCAAATTTCTCGGTACTGAAACTCCTCTGTAGTGCTGACAGCGGTAAAAACTTACTTTAGGAGGTAAGCCAGAGAGGTATGAATCATAGACTGAAAGCATCTCCTACACTGATGTGTGAAGTGTTCCTTTTAGAGCCAAGGCTCCGGTTTAGAAATTGTCATTGTTACTTGAAACTCTGGTATGAATATTTGTAATAAAAAATTATCTTCCAGTAACAAGATATTGTAGTTTTTGTGATTTCTTGTTGTTTTTGTAGCAGCACACAAATTTCCTATACTGGACTATATGCTTATTGTCTTGCTGGTGTATAAATGTGGAAAAATGCAGACCATCTTCCAGAATCATGGATCCAAAAAGATTACAGAAAATGACAGACTAATGTTAGAGGTAAGAGATGTAAATACAAACCAAATTGTTATAGTCATAGACTAATGATCCCTCTTTACATAATCGTTTATTCCTTTCCTTGTCACTTTCCTGCCTATTTTGCTGTTCCTTTCTTCTGTAATTGTGGCTATTTGTCATTAAGCTTGTAGTGGCTGACTTTGATATATTTTCTCTATAATTAATTAAGCAGTGAGAGAGTTTTCTTGAAGATATGTATGTACTCAGATTGTGTTTAAGTTATGTCAGTATCAGTATTTCCAAAAACACATAGGCTGCTCGTGTTTGTATTTTAGCACCTTTTCTGGATAGATTCTTTACAAAACTGCTTGCTAGTATTTGCTTCGAATTTAGAGTTCCTATAGTATTACTTGGATTTTATTATATGATTGTCTGTGATAATCAGTATCAATTAAAAGAATAATCTGTTCACCAGTGATAGTTTGTTGAACCAGAGGTGTTAACCTTTTCACTCCTCTGGTATTTTACATGCAGTCCATAACACTGTGAATAAATGTATTTCAGAAATGCTTATAAATTCTTATGCTACTTATTATTTACCTTTTAAGCTTGAATAAAAGGAGCCATTAACAAATAACTTTTAATACATTGGATTTGATGAAAATTTCTCAGATTACATTGACATTCACCTGGTAAGTTCCTCTTGGTAGCTTCATACTGTATATTACATGCATGTCAACATATAAGAGCAATAGCATACGCAGTTTCTTTTAAGTATTTGAAAAACATTAATGTGAAGCTGGGTAATTGGATCTTTGCACACGTTGAGTACACTGTCCTCCCATGAGCTGCTGGTGGGTAATACAAACTTTGAGAGGAAGGTTGGACTTCCTTCAGAACTTTTCAGACTGGGTTGTTAGTCCATGTACTGTCTGATGTGTATTATTTATAGGGTTACTGGAATATATTGATCCCATCTTTTTAGATTTTTTTTTTAAATGTTACATATATGCATACCTTACTACAAGTTTAATCATGCATCAGTCCATCCATTCTCTGCCCTGCCTGTAGTTTGTTTGGGATTGCGCTGACCCCACTGCAGGACCTTGCACTTGGCCTTGTTGAACTTCATGAGGTTCGCATGGGCCCGCCTCTCAAGCCTCTCAGGGTCCCTCTGGATGGTGTCTGTTCCCTCCAGTGTGTTGACTGTACCACACAGCTTGTCATCAGCAAACTTGCTGAGGTTACATTCAATCTCACTGTCCGTGTCTGCAACAAAGATATTAAGCAACACTGGTTCCTATACCAACCTCTGAGAACACCAGCTGTTACTATTCTCCATTTGGACACTGAACCATTAACCACAACCCTTTCAGTATGCCCAGCCAGCTAATTCCTTATCCACTGAGTAGTCCATCCATCAAATCTGTGTCTCCAATTTAGAGACAAGAATGTCATATGAGGTAGTGTCAAATGCTTTGCATGTATAGGTAGATGTTGTCAGTTACTTTTCTCCCTGATCCATCAATCTACTATGGATAAACACCTATCTACTTTGGAGTGATTATATGTTTAGTGTAAAGCTGTATTACGTATCTCATTTTGAAAAAAGATGTCCTGTATTGCCCCTGTGTACCATTCCCATCCACGGGGAAGGTCCTCAAATGTTGTGCAAGTTATGGTCCAAAGTTGCTTTTCAGGTTATTTGTAGCTCAAGGTTTCTTAGAACATTTGGTGTTCTCAGGAATGAACTGGTAGTTGCTGTCTCTCTGCTGTCCTGCGGTGTTTTACGTATTAGGCTCTCCTTTTTCTGCCTTGTCTTCCTTCAGAATTCTTTTTAAAAATTGTTTTTTCCTTGCTGTTTCACTGCCTTTCCTTCTTCTGACTTTTGCACGTGGCTTTATTTAGTGTTGTCCAGGGCATGTTATAGTGTCAGGAGGCAAATTTTGTAAGGGTCTAGTACCACAGCCTGTGATCTATGGGAACCCTTGCCACAGCCAGAAGTACTAGGAGGCAAGAAAAGCAAGATGTGATTAACAAGCTACTGCCCTCACTGCCTGAGTTAGACTTCATGGCGGCCAGGAAGCAGTACCTCACATACAGATGAGATATTGACTGTATGGTGATGGGCTCTTTCCCCTTGGGAAGCAGCAGTTCCTGGCTCTTGTTGAGCTCCTTCCAGCAAGTTCAACCACTGACTTAGAAAAGAAAAATATAACCTGACATATAATCCTTCGTAAGTTGCTGACCCTTGTATCTGAGGGATGAGGGGAAACTATTCTCAGTGATCACACAGTTTTCTCTATAAGCAGTAGTTCTTTGTTTACAGCCTTGGGGAAAAAAAAAAAGAAAAAGAAAAGTCTGGGTTGAAGACAGAAAGTTCAGAGTAATTTCTGTGTGTGAGAGGGCCCTTTTACAGATGATTGAATTCAGCCCTTTCTGGGGTGAATGTAACATTGTTTAATAATGTGAAGCCTTAAATTATATCCAGCTGATTCTGTAGGGGGATTTTTGCAGACAGGAAGAAGTTATTTATCCAAAGCTGGATGCAGATCAAGATAGGTTTATTGGCTCACACACTGGAGGCTTGATAGCTCTTAAGGGGTAAGCGATATAGGGGTTTTTATATCATTTGTAAGTATGTGCTGTGCTATAAGAAGGTACTTCTCCAGCCTGCTCAAGAAACAACTTTTTGCATGCTCATTAATCAGTTATGCTTTTCTTGACAAAAGGAGTATAACCCAAAAAAACGCCCAACAATTACTGCAAAAAAATCTAAGTAGAAGCTTTTTTAAGTCATGATTTAGAATGTTGAATGCCTTTTAATTTCATGGATGCTAGCTCTTAGATAAAAAAGTTCTGTTGGTAATAACCTTATTACTGCATTTTTTTTACCTCAGATCTAGTCAGAGTCAACATGACCAGTAATGTTTTCAGTACCCTCACTGGTTGTAATGTGCTCATCTTGATGACATGGATATATTGAAGAACCATTGCTAGATTTTTGTTGTATTAATGGCTACTGATTTGGTTCCTGAACTGTGAAGTGAAATTCTAGGTAAAATTCTAGACCAGAAAGGTAACAAGTGTTTTATTATTGACCCTCTGAGGAATTGTGGGAGTGGTTGGACTCGATGATCCGATGGGTCTCTTCCAAGCCGGTGATTCTGTGATTCTGTGAATTAAATCTTCAACCACTATTAGAAAATTAAGCATGAGTATTAATTAATCCTAATTAATTATATTAATCATAATTCTGGTTTCATTTCAATCAGTACGAATTTACTGTTGAGTTCCGTAACAATTGGACTGGACTCCCATTGTCGAATTCTGTGGGGTTCTACTGACCTTTACTAACTCCTCAGGTTTATATGGAACCTAAGCAATCAATACCATTTGTAATAATTTATAGGAAAATAGTCAAGAATATGATTTGTCATAAGAATTATTTTAACTTGCAACTTGACTTAACACAGTTGTTAAAAGATTTCAGAGGTTATAATCGATATGTGAAGTGAAGTTAGTATCCCCTTTTAAAGTAGCTTTAGGGATGGTGAAACTCAGATGTGTGAAGGAGTGGAAATAAGTTTATTACCGTGCTCTTAAGACAGCTTGCTGCTCAGAAATTATTAAGAAGAAGGTACTTATTTCCAGTTATAATAGATAAGATGTTCTGAATTATGCAAGACACGTGGGATCATTGTAAAAGTATCTTTAACTATTCAGAAACTTTATGAAATACAGTTATACAAAAATGAAATTATTCTGAGATCCAGTAATATCCTTTTTTCCCCCCTGTTGTTAGATTTAATTGAACAGAAGAGGTGTTCTAGGATATTTAAAGCCTATATCTGGTAGAAGATCTTACTACAGCAGCAACCTCCTTCTCCTGTGGGAGACTTTATGCTGTTAATTCAGTGTATCTGCGTTAAGTGTGGTTAGTCTATATGTGCTAGTTTTGTAGAAGTAATGTTTTGTAGATGATTCTGAAGTGCAGGCAGAAAATGACATCGCTGTGCAGACAGAATTCATTTTCTGCAAAGGAATTTAATCTCTTGTGAGCACAAAAAAAAGTGACATCTAAATAATGTTTTGCAAAAGTTGCCCATGTAGAAATGGAGACTGAAAAACAAAGTTTCCTTGGGTAAGAAGTGATGTATAAAAGAAAAGCATAGGGAAACTACAAACTTGCTGAAGTTAATAATTTCTCCGCTGTCTTTTACAAGGTCAGTTTTCATCTTCAGTTTTTCAAAAGTGGGCTACCCAGGTGAGAAAGTGAGATCTCACAAAAAATATAAAGAAAACTCATGGTAACAGAGGTTTTCTACATTTTGGGTCTTTAACAGTACATTTTTGCACTGTGTAATTTTTCAGTAACTGATGATTTTTTAAACACGTAGTGTTTTTTGAAACATTGATGGCAGCATAGTGTCAATTCATTTATTAAATGAAGCTTCAGTATAATAGTGATATGAAATAAAAAAACCCCAAGAAAACAAGGACAGGATGCTTAGTACTTTACTGAATGACCTATAAGCAGCTTGAAATGAAAGGAAATACAGCAAATCCACTTCCTATTCCAGGCAAACCCTGGTGCTAAAAGAAGAACTAGGAATAGTAATGGCAAAGTAAGTTGTCTGAAAAGGGCCACAAATTGTCAAGGTGAGAAGGAAAGTAACAAGTTTATTGAAGAGACAGCACATTGTGCTGCTTTTCAACCTTATTCTGGGTTCCGTATGTATTTTAACTTCGGCAAGAAGAAGAGAAAATATCTTTTATTATTTACTTCACACAAAGAGTGTTATAAATTGCTTCGAATAAGTTGATTTAAGCCAATTTCAACATTTCAATATTCTGCATTTCCTGCATTGACATTTCTGGGGTTCCTTTCAGATTTTGATTAGATTTGTGAAACGGGTATACAATTCACTCTCCTGTGAAAACCAAACATATTTCTTGAATTATTATTACTGTGTTATACTTCATTTTTTTGAATACTTGCCAATGGCATGAGGTTTAACAAGGCCAAATGCCAGGTCCTGCACTTGGGGCACAACAACCCTGTGCAGAGCTACAGACTGGGAGAAGTCTGTCTAGAGAGCTGCCTGGAGGAGAGGGACCTGGGGGTGTTGGTTGACAACTGACTGAACATGAGCCAGCAGTATGCCCAGGTGGCCAAGAAGGCCAATGGCATCTTGGCTTGGATCAGAAACGGTGTGACCAGCAGGTCCTGGGAAGTTATTTTCCCTCTGCACTTGGCAGTGGTGAGACCGCTCCTTGAATCCTGTGTTCAGTTCTGGGCCCCTCACCACAAGAAGGATGTTGAGGCTNGGAAAGGGCTATTGGGCACTGGCAGAGGCTGCCCAGGGAGGTGGTTGATTCACCTTCCCTGGAGGCGTTTAAGGCATGGGTAGATGAGGTCCTGAGGGACATGGTTTAGTATTTGATAGGAATGGTTGGACTTGATGATCCAGTGCGTCACTTCCAACCTGGTTGTTCTATGATTCGATGATTCTATGATAATACTTGCCTGCTTTTGTAGAAGTATGTAAAGATCTGAGGTGACCATAGTAGGTACAGCAAGCATTGTGTTGTCTAATGTTAGTACAGGAAATGTTTCCTAGCCCAGTAACTCATAACAAAAGAATGAGATTTGGTAGGTTTATCATCTTAGTGTCGTGTTGTTGGTATATCAGTAGTAGCATCAGACGCTGCACCATTTGACTCAGAAGTTTGTTAAGGTTTTTCCTACCAGCCCATATTTCCTAGGAAACAATTGGCATTTAATTGGGGTCTGACATGCATTTAAATGATAGGTTTGAATTCGTGAACCAGGCTCTGTAAATTTACTGGCTCCAGACTCTTTGGAATCAGTAAAATTTTCAGGTTTTTGGTACCTCTGTTATTTTGCTAAGCACAATCATCAAGCAAAGCCTTTTGTGTTCTCTACTAACCAAGATTAACCATCTGGCAGATATCTGCAGATTTCATTTCCCAAACCATAATTTCTTTTCAGTGCTCAGCCTAGGAGGATGACTGGGGGCCTCCATTGGCGTCTGCTTTTTTGTTATTTTAAAACATTGCTTCCAGTATTTCTGCCCAGGACTTAACACCCTTATTTACTTTAGAGTATTTCCAGCAGATGGGGAGGAATGTTCCATTTTCCTCACATTCAGCACATTTCCAAAGAATGCAGATTTCTTTTTTTTTTTTTGTCTATAATGGAACAAGATACCAGTGGAATATTATGTTTCATGAACGGTTTCTTTGTCAATTGTACTTTTTTATCATCCCAGAAATCTATTAGATGCCACTGTTCATCATCATTGTGTTGCTTCAACTATGCCAGAAAAGCAGAAGCTTGGTCTGCAGAGCCAGTCTGCTCTGAAGAAATATTCTGAGTCTTCTACCTCTTACAGCTCTGCTTTCACGAAAACCATGCTAACTATGTCTGACAATTACAATTTAGAAAACAAACAACTCCTCTGGCTTACAGGAAGAGCAAAATAGTGCCCAATTCCAAGATAATAAGAACTGTTTAAAAAAGCAAACCAGAAAAAAAATTATTTGTATTTTTTTTCTACTGGTTTGGGAGGGTTTCAAATTAGCACGCTATGGGAGATTTTAGAAGCTTTAAGTTATAAAGACTAACTCTGTGGTTTTGCTAGTGCTTTGTGTTGGTGACCTGGCTTGCACACCCTCGGCTGCAACATAGAGGATTTATGTTCTAAATATGTGAACCAGTACCATTACAAGGTCGGGAAGCATAAACTTTCCATGCACTTAGGAGTGCTGTGAAACCAGTGAAGCTGTGCTGAAGTTATGTTGACATAGAAAGGGTTTACTGTTAAGAGTGATGAGGATGGTACTCTTCACTTCAACTTTGCACTTCACCTTTGTAATATAATGTCAGAAAGATGCTACCCATTTTGTGGCCCATTCTCCAATTGTGCCTAGGTTATTTTCATGAGTGTTCTTAGCAGCCAGATTAGTACATTTTCAGTGAAACAATTCTGTTCCAAGCCTAGGAAGTACAGATGAGAAATTAAAAAGAAACAATCTAAAATTTGTGGTTAAATAATTATTGATATGATAAAAGTCTGCCCAATTTTTTCGTCAGCTGATTCATCCAGATTGGGTCTTCTATCAATTCTGAATAGACTGAACTCAGTGTAGTTTAGAAAACTGTCATGGGTGTTTCTGAACCTTTTCAATCTATGGTAAGAGAGGCTGTGAGTAGCATAGCTACATGATGGTGATAGCTTCTCCACATGTGCCTGGAGAATTATGTAGGACATAGAATAGGCTCAAATAACAGTAGCAGGGAAAGTCTAGGGAAGGAGCATGGGAATGGGTCATAGTTCTTAATCTTTCCAGCCTGTAACATAGGCAGAATCTCTTTCAGAGCGTATTCTGGAAGAGAGGGTGTGGAAGTTCTCACCGTCCTCAGGGACCTCGTGATTTGGCAGGTGAACTCCCCCTTCACAAACAGCCTTATAGCTCATAGTTACTGGCACCTTGCCTATTTCTCTGGTTTGAAAAGGGAGGGGTGTATTTCCATGTATAAAAGTACCTCTGACTACAGTTCACCTCAAATAGTTGTTGAGAAGCTGCCACACTTTCTAGATGTCCTTAAGCCTCAGAATGTGTGACAAAAAACTTTTTCTGAAAGCACAAGGGAACATAAAATTTTTTTTTTTTGGTGATTTTTTTAATCTAAGCACTTGTACTGTGCTGGAGATACTGTTTAGATGCAAATTGGAGTTTGTCCTGAAGATGAGAAATATTTGGGAAAAAAAAGCTGTTTGTCTTTCTAATTTCACTTTCTACTTTAAATCGTACAAAGCTGGTGGGTGCTGATTGTTGTATTTCCTCTTCTTGTACTGCTCCTCTCTAACACAAGCACTAATACAAGCGTTGCTGCAAATGGATCTGTCGTGTCTTTCTTTTCTTTTAACATCAGGAATGTAAAGGAGTCTAAAAAAGAGGCTTAAAATCACAAAAATCTCAAGTATTTAGAAAAATGCTTGAAATGCTTTACAATACTAACAAAATGTTGAGAATTTGTACTGAATGTGTCTTGAGACTCTTGTGACATGAGACAAAAAGGTTTCTGGAAGCCCTGCTGCCCTTATCTGCTGGCATGTTTTGCAGTCTGACACCATCCCAGAGATCTACAAAGGTTATTTTAAAATTGACTGGAACATTTAAAGCTGAATCAGTTACTTGATTCTGACTGTCCCAATGTGCTAGTGATTTTACACTAGCACATGGAATTATCCAAGCAGCTGTATTTTACAGCTGGCTTTTAAAAAATCTTTCCTACACCAAATGCAATCTTCCATTTTAGAGACTATGTTTACATCTCTGGCTTTTAAAAATTGATGAATGACTGTTCAAAAGGGCTTATGAGCACTACAAGATTTGTGTGTATCCATGTTAATAGGTCCATCCTGTCATTTCATGGTGAGAAAGCTTACATTGTATGCACAGTACATAACAAGGCAGTGCATATGCAGTGTGTGTAAAACACTGATAAAATCCCGCATTCAGATAAAAAGAATGTAACAATATAAGCTTATAAAAGTCAAGTAGCAAGGACATTAGTCTTATTTGGAAGATGTTGCATGGCAATGACAATATGAAGGTTTTTGGTCTGTTTGAGAATTAATAGTCCCCATGAGAGTACTGCAATAGGGAAAACAACCACCAGAAGTGTAAGAAAGAGAAAGCAGACCTTTCACACTTGAATGGTTTAATCAAAGTATCATTTAAATCACCATTTATTTAATTCCTGAATGATGTTTCACAGAGCTTACATAAAGAAAAACAGTGGGAAATGAAGTTCACAAATTTTATGATTTTCTTTCTATAGTTCTATGGAGAAACGAGAGCATTTTATAACATGCTTAGCAAATGTTCTTTCTGATTAATGGGTATCAGAAATTGATAGCTTAGCCTTCCTTTCTCCAAATAATGCTTCTTTCTTTTATGGGTGGAGGAACTGAAGCAAGATGATAAAAGGAAAAAAACCCACTCCCTACTACTCTGGAAGCTTCATTTCCTACTGAGCTGTTTTGATAACTGAACAGAGTGACTGATATTAATGGATGATGACATCAGAGCGCCACCATTTTCAGTCATTAATTGCAAACAGGCATCACATCTTTTATTTTAGAAAGCCACTAACCATATGTGTCTGAATCAAAAAGCTAAGCAAGACATCTTTTCTGTACCACCTTGACCAAATTGTTTCATTTCACTGCTGCTGTTACTCTTGCTGCTCTGTGTGAAGCCTGGTTATTTCAGCTCTAAATTTCAGGTTCACAGGTTCTATTTCTTGTAAAGTATTTGCACAGTAAGAAGCACAATGAGATTTAAATCTTCAGTGGAATGTCTGGGTACTACTTTGATATGAGTAAATCAATTACAAACAAATAAGTAGTCACATCTTACGTATAATAGATGGAGTTTAGTGCAATTAGAGTCTAATGGAACAAGAATGAATAGCAAAAGATTTGCCTGCAGCTTGGGAGAGGACAGATGCAGTCTGAGGCAATGCTGGCTTCTCCTACGAACTGTATTTCCAGTTATGCTCGCTGCAAAGTGAAAGAATATTTTGCATAATGGAATTTGCATTTTTTTTTTGCTGTTTAAGCCAACCGCACAAATCACACCCTAAATGGTTTCTCTTTCATAAATCCCAGTTCGGCTTATTGTCACATGCCCTGCTGCTCAGTGACATACCACTCTCCCATAAATGTATTTATTGGTTACTTTCTTAAACTCTTGCTAGAGGCTATTGAGAGTACTTGCCAGTAATATCTTAATTTAAATTAGTTAAGTATTCCCAGAAAGCTGTAACTGTTAGCGCAGTCCTGGCACTATACAGTGAAGCTGTGCAATGCTAAACGATTCACATGTATAGAACACATTCCTAAGGTGGTGTCTGAGCCAGCTATGTTGGTGCTGGCCAGTATGAATTGGTGGTGTGAAAATCAGTGTTTATGCAGAGCAGAAGGTGAACAGGAATTCTCAAGAGAACGGAGAGTCACTGTTTGGGCGACAATGGGTAGAGAAGGAATAAGCTCTTCTGGTTCTGCCTGGAAAGCAGGTTTCCTTTCTGTATGTAGAAACTGGAACTGTATTCTGGTGTTTGTTTCTTTGTATGTAGGGCATAACCCTGCAGATGTTCTTGAAAAATAAACAGATTGAACCGGAGACCATACTGCTACATTTTGTGAATATCTTGTTTTGATTTATTTGCCACCCACTTAGGATCTGGTGGCAATAGTTGCTTGCTCAATTACTGTGGATACCTCCTTTTGATTTAGCTTAAAACACACTTGTGCGCTTCACCTTGGAAATGTGTGTCTTGTGGTTGTTTCTCAGTTTCTTCTTTTCACCTTGGCAACAGCTTTCCAGGCACATGAAACTCAGAACTCAACCCATTGTCATCTTCCCTTCCGTTTTGTTGCTATGTTGCTCTGTTGTGCTGAACTAGGCACTATAGTTTCCTCTTTGCAGAGGGTTGGGGTGGCAAATGTAAGCCTTAGGAAGCAAGGTCTCATTTAAAAAAATTGTATGTTACCAATCAATTGGAATGCCACTGACATAAGTGAAGGTAACATACAATTTTTATAAAGAGACTTTTTTTTCAGCTCATGCAGCAGAAAGGAACTGGTTATTTGAGATAGCTGGGTTTGTTTTTCTAGGATTTCAGCATGCATCTGACACTCCTTTGCCATTAAAAACAAACCAAAAAATAAACTGAAACACCCCACATCACCAATTATTCAGTGTTTTCTTATTCACTGCACAGACAAGGCTACACATTCTCAGACACCTGCCCAGGAAGACTGGGAAATCTGTCTAAAAACTATAGACTGACAGTTTTAGTCCAAAAATATATCAAATAACTGTCATTATTCAGAGGCAGTACACTGTACCTTGATGTACTAGAACTAATTACAGACATTTGATGGTGCAACATGGCTGTTTGAGTGTTCGTAAAATATGGGGTGTTATGATTTCCAATAATGCATCATGTTACTGTGCATTTATGGCATTGAGGAGTTAACACTGTTGATCTTACTATGTGGATAACATATGAACAGCTGAAGGGCCAATGCTGACTGCTTTCAGGGATCTCCTGTAAACAGATGGAAGGAATACTCCCCAGCAGAATTCAGACTCTTGAAGAAATCCAGATGACTGCCAAATCAAAAATGTCACTGAGTGAAAAACATTAAAAATGTTTTTGTCTCTAAGAATTTTCTCATGCTGCAATATGATTTCTGTTATGAAAATACATTTAAAAATAGCTTGAGAGTTGGTTTCTGAGACTAGATGTAGGATTGTGATTGTTGATAGATGTGCCTCAAAGGAAGTAGTTCACACCTGTGGCAACATTTCTTTGAAGGTCTCTTTATTTAGAGAACATTTTGACGTAGATTTCTGACATCTCTCAGCTTCAGGCAGTTGAGGAATTAAAATTATTCTTGTAGAATGTTTGGAGCAGAACAATCAGCTTGACTGTTGATGTAATATAGTTATGTAGTTAAATAATACAATGTGGTTATGTATAGCAACTGTCAGGAAAAGAAACCCAAACTCTGTTGTGTGGAATGCAGAATTTGTCATGCTCTTGCAGATTATAAACTTGCAGAAATGCACATTAATGTGAGAATTAGATTGGCTTTTTGATAGCATTGAGAAAATGGACCAGGAGATAAGTAAAGCTACTCACATAATGGCATATTCAAAGAAAACCATAAATAGAGGAAGGTTAGTGCAGAGAGGTAAGTCTACAGGCTTTATTCACATTTTAGATTAGGATAATTTAAATTATCACTTGAAATGATTAGTACAGTTTCATGGCTGCATGTGTGTTAGAGGAACTGTAACAGACAAAACTTTTCAGAGTAGACTGCTGGCTGAAACAGTGTGTCAGTTAGGACTGAACTCATCCTATTGCTTTCCAGGGGTCTCTGTGGTTTAAGTTGATGATTTTGGTTCAGCTCACAGGAGAGAGCTGTAAGCATAGTTAGCACTGATCTTTTAAATCTTAAAGGCAAGTCAAAGAAAATAACAAATAAACTTATGATTTAGATTTTACTGCAAGAGTTTTGAGTGTTACAAATGGAGAACATGACAACCTCCCCCACCCCTGCCTCCTCACCACTGTCCTGTGGTTAACCTGTAAATACAGCTTTGCGTTCCCAAGTTCTGGTCATCCACCATCGTTTTTTGGTGAAAAGGAAGTGCTGAGGTACTTACAAGCAATGCTGCCCAAGAAAGGTTGTGCTGACCTCATGTACCATATTTGATGTCCTTCCATGGGCAGTACTAAAGGGTAGCAAACACTTAGATTTGAATCAGCTAGAGGATGTGGAACAAAATTGTTCTCTGTGAGAACAACTGCACCTCTCCTATGTGGCAACAGTCGTTGTTCAGTGACTATTGCAGGAAACCTGCTGTAGGTATTATATAGAATTTCATTAATTTTACATAACTCCTTCCTGTGGACCCTTAACAACTGTTTCATGCTAAGCTACACAGCTGTGATCCTTTTCAGCTGCACTGGGCACTCTCATGAATCACAAACACAGAAATAAGAATAAATGAAAAGATGCCATGAGGATAATATACTGGTGATGGAACTGGAGAGCTCCAGGCACCTTTATTTCCAGAGCTCTGGAAGAGATGCAGTGCATTGCAGATTGACTGTTATTAAGGCACTGATTAGTTCAGTTAGAATTCACAGAAGTTGTCAGGAGAGCAGCTGGAATGTGCCCTTTATGTATTAGCTTATTTAATCTCTTTTCTGTTGTTTGGGATGGCTGTGTGTTACTGTGACTCCAAAATGTCTGCCCATTCCTTCTAAGGAAACTGAGAAGACAAGAAGACAAGAAGAATCAAGAAGACAAAGGTAGAGCTAATCTCAGCTGGCGTATAATTTGTTCAATACTTCTCTATGCCTTTTCTAGCCCAGATAGTAATCACACAAAGTAACTGCCATGAAGAAGGCTGTCAATTTTCCTGAAGACAAAGGCTCTTTCTGAGTCCTTTGCTACGGCTCTGGGGCTGTGGTTCCTGACCAAGATCCCCAGTGTCTTGTGTGAACTCTTCTAGCCATGGGTAATGTTGTTTTTCAGACTGTCAGTGATAGCACTGTGACTACTAGACACGCCTCAGTGAGAGCTTTGCAGCTGAGCTAGCCAAGATGGCTTTCAACCAAGAATAAACATAGTCGATTGGCCAGGATCTGCTGTCATACTCTGACTCTCTGAACTGTGCTCTGAGGACAGTCATTTATAATCTTTACTTCTTGGTCCCTAGTTTTCTTCCTGCGTTTCTTCACTTGATTGTTACAAACACTCACAAGCAAGTTCCCGTAAGGAGGGAAATCAGAAGCCACATTTTTGAGGGTTAATGCCTGAACGCTGGAGAAAACCCTCTAACCCCAGTTCTCAGAAGCCACTATTGGAAATCTAGTGTCTGATCTTTCTGCCTAAGTTTCTTCATATGTCACAGTCAGATAACACTATTTAGTGGCATACTGGGAAGGTTTCAGTGATGGAGTGATTACTTTTTGTGAAGCGCTGTATTTCATTAAAACATACAAAAATATCTTCCAGTCTGCTACAAGATGTCTGTGGATTTTAGTAACCAGGTGCTGTCCTCACATAAAGCTGAGAGGAGAATAAAACCTGTGTGAGAGCAGACTATCTTCCTGTTTACCACCTTACCAGAGAACACCGGAATCATGCAAAGGCTGGTACTTGCTTTTCTCCATTTAGATAAATAACTTAACCTGGTTCCTGCCACAGTCTTGCAGTCTGTTTTTGACACTTGTCTGAAATGTGCTAATCTCGCATATACAAAAATAACATTGAAGACTGATGTTGATGATTCTGACAGTACTGATGCAAAATGAAATTTTCTTTGTGAAAAGAATTCAGTAAATTATTTCTTGCTGTTGTGAACCAAGTGACTTAGGACCTCACAATTATTGTGGTTTAAGAAGGTGGTGTCTGAATTCTCAGTGACTACTCCAATGAAAGGAGAAAGATAGCTGGCAGTCCTGGCACATTGATTTTTGCCTTTCCGAAACTGTACGTAGTGTAGCTATGCATCAATAACAGTGTAGGAGAGGCTCGAGCTGTGCTTTTAAAGTGCCTATAAGTGCAGCCTTTGATTTAGGGTGCTGTAGGCATGCATGTAAGAGTGAAGACAAGAAAATCCTAATGTAAATTCATCAGGCACACCCCCACCAAAAAACCCTGAGAAGGAAGTAGAAGGACATCGAGGGCACAAACTGCTCCTCATGGCCTATGCCACTGACAAGTCACTACATTTCTGAGTGGAAATTTCCATATATATATTAATCATCATGAACCCTTTTAATAGGCATGATTTTATCTCATGAAGAAACCCGAGCAATGACAAATTAGAAACAGCTTTCCTAAGATAGGTCTTGTAACCAACAATGGAAATAAGATGGGGAATTTATTTACAGGATAAATCTTTAAAAAATGTTTAGCTTAGAGAGAAAGACTGCAGGGACAATTACAAACTTCAAGTGGCTTTAGTGTGTAGTTTCTAGGATGTACTGAAAAAAAAATGCCCAAATCAAACAGTGAGAGGAAAATTTCTGTAAGATCACAACATAGTAAACTGTTGAAGAAACACTCTAATAGGAGAGGCCAAAGTGCAAAAATATTTTTCAGGCTTCAGATATTAGAATTTTCAAAGGCATCCAATCCATTTCTGATAAATTCCCCACACAGGATGTATCTTTGGATCAACAACTGGAGGGTGAATGAACCTTTAAGAAGTTCCAGACCTCCAGATCAGAAAAAACCACATCTGTCTGGTGCTAGAATTTGGAGGGAATGGGAGTCAGAGACTCTCTTTGGGTTAAGTAGTCCTTTAACAGTTTGGTTTAGCTGTTCTTAGAAATAAATCTCTACTGTATTTCTGAGAGTCCACTACAAATAGTCACTTCAGGAACAGGAGAGGATAGGCAAATTTTAGAAAGCAAAAATGGAGTCTTTACAACTGTGTATTTAGTATAGCCTTTCTGGTTAGACCTTATATTTTTTCCTTCCTTGGATGATATTTAGTCTCAATTTACGTGTATGAAATACACAGTCCCATTTCTTTTCAATCAGTTAAGTGCAGCCAGCTGTTCATGCACTGTGGAAAGGTCTGTCTTCATAGTTTTCAGGATATGTGCAAAGCTAGTGTCAGCTCAGTTGACAAGCTGAAATTATAACTTAATTTTGTGGCACTGTGTGTGAGCAGGGGACTGGCCTCTTCTGTTCCTACTCACTTGTCCTTTTACTAAAATGATCTTCCTGATGTAATCTTGGTAAGGAAGTTGAGGGCTGTGAGGTCTTTTGTAGTGGTGATGATGGCAACAGAAACACATTGAGGGGACTGGACAAAGCCTTTTCTTAGTGCATTGGTGCGTTCAGACAGTTTCAGTCTGCTCCTGTGTGATATTAGGAACTCCACCACAACCTTCTTCCAAAGGCTGGGATCTACATGCTGAGCACAGAAACATGCGCAAAGGTTTAGGAAGGCCCATGTTTATGGAGTCGAGTACTCCTTTTGGACAGGTATGAACTCCTGCTAGACTCTGCAGGTTCTTCTTGGTGTTTGCAGAGCTGGAGAAGGTCATACCATGATGCCAAATACCCAAGTGCACATGGTGCCAAGAGCCCTAGAGTACTGCAGAAAGTGAGATAGGGAATGAACATTATTGCAGGAGGCTGCACCATGTGGCTGTCTGCAGAATGGATACAGAAGGCAGACCCTTGACAGTGTGGGCTGGCAGAGCAGGAATCATTGAACCTTAGGATCCTAATGGGCCTGAAGTTTATTTTTTGTTCTGTGTCAACTGCTTCATGTCAAGTACTACTGACTGGCCTTGGTTAGAGGTGGCTTTGGTACTGGACACTACAACCTGTAGTGTAAACTGCTTCTGGTGTAATGCTGAGCTTTTCCAATAATAGTGACAACACTGAAAATTTTTTACTTTCTGTCAAACTGAAATATGTAGGAAAACCCTATGAAAATGAGAGAAAAAATGCACTTCAAGAATCCAAACCCAAATAATGTGCACTTTCAATACTTCTGTGTTCTAAATCAGTATTATAATGCAAATGCAGAGTAAGAAGGATGATAACTCATGGTGCCAGCATGATCATGTGAACTTTTAGAATTGTTTGAAAAGCTGCTGATGTTTTTATGTCCCAAAGTGGTAACTATGATGCTTCTGATGTTTTACGGTAGAAAAATATATGGATGGTGCAGACTTCTCTTTGGTGATGGTAGAAGAATGCAGTGTATTGGGGGTGAAGGGACAGAGATCTACACCTTGAGCAGTGGTAGGGGTCTTTGAAATGCTTTATTAGGACTGAATTTTAGAAGACACAGCTTCCTCTTTAGGTATTTATACAAGAAAACTAGCATGCTCATCAGATAATCAGCTCTTCAATAGAAAAGCCTTTGAAAGATCCCCATTATGCTGGATCACCCTTTGTTTTACATATGAACATTTTTCTCTGTTTTAAATAATGGACTAATGTTAACCTCCTGCACAATTTACTGGAAGAGTGGACCACTCCATTAAGTATCAGTGTATAAGTAGAAGGTCTCCTGGAATAAAGGCTGCACCATTTTAAAAGCATTTTCAAATTCTGTCTGTAAGAATGGTATTTGGAATGAATGTAGAGCGTGTTCCAGTGGGGAAGGATATTGTGTTTTGGTCAGAAAATGTATCATCTGTGCATAGATATTTTCTTAGCTCTCTTGCCAAGCCATACTGCCCAAACACCTGCATACTGCAACACTGTATGAGTTACTTAACTAGTTATGTTAGTTGAGTTATATGACTTTCGACTAGTGCCATGGAAGAATGTGCCAGAGATATTTAAGCACTAGATAGAGGAAAAAGCATCTGTCATGACCTACTGACCAGACATTTCTTGGCAATTGGTAATCAGCTGTTTTAGCCTTTTTTTTATTTCTCCTGCTAGTGTCTTCCAGGAAAGGCCTGAGCAAGAGATCAGTGTAGCTTAAGTAGGTACTTGTTAATTTGTTCTCTTTCATGCAGAGTGTTGCAGTCAACAGTCTGCTCTCCTCTGAAGCTGAAAGGCTTTAACTTAATCTGACTTGTATATTTATTGTAGGCTTATACTATCAACCAAAAGATAAGAATAGTTCCTGGTGGGAACATTTCTGAGAAATTTTTTAGTGCTTTCTGTGAGCATTAATTTTTAAAAGATCTATATTGGGTAACTTGTGAACTATTTTTATTGACAGTCTACAGAAGAAACACATTAGAAAGGTGACCTTTGTTCTTAGTTCAGATTATCATGCATTTAAGACTGTCTCTGTTCAGTTAAGCACTGTATTCTATGCTTACCTTTGAATATTGCATTCCTTTCCTGAAAAAGTCTGTTTCCTGAGAAAAAAATGTTTCTTCCTGGAAACAGATGAAGAAACAAGGTGGAAGTGAAAGGAAAAAAATCGACTAGCAGATGTCTCCTGTAACACAAACAGGAGGAGCCAGTGGTACCACGTATTTCTAGTTTCAGGTGACTGCAGCTGAAATTCTGCGTTTTTGAAGGAATTTCATTTGAAAGGCAGTGTTATCTTTGATGGAAAGTTTTTAATTTTTCAGCTTTGTCTACCCATGTGACATTAACACTGCTGAATAGGAAAACCAGAAAGCTATTACTTCCTTTCTGGGAATGGAGGTGTCTAGCCTAAGGCTTGGGGAATGTCTCTTCCTTTCTCTTTTGCTGTAATACTGGAAACATTAAAAATTTGTAGGAAGCCAACACAGACTGCTTCTGTATCTTTGTCTCCAGCATGGAACTGCAGCTGGAAAACAAATGGGCACCACCACTGCTTTTATGATTGCCATTAGGCAGCCCAAGACTCTCCTGGTCCCTGGACAGGTAGGATAACACAAGAGATTAGAGATATTCACCTTGTCTCTCAAAGCCACTAACAGGAATGAGGGCCACTTTCTACTCAGGAAAAAAAATGCAGTTGCAGCACATCACCTACCTCTTTTGAGGCATTCCAGTTGATACCAAAAACTTCAATTTTACCCACTGAAAGGGGCTAGAGTGATGATAAAGTTGCAAACGTTTGACCTTGCTAGGAATTCCTTGCTGTGCTATTTTATCTTCTCTTCTACACACTGTACCTTTTCCTAAGCAGTGCATTAAACAAAAGATAACTAATCTCTGCCAGTATGGTTACTTCAAGTTCTCACTCTGCAAAGACAAACCTCATTTCTGTAACGTCTACACTGGTGATTAGGACTAACATAGAGGTTATTTGATGCCAGCCAGAGCTGCATGAATTAGTTTTTCCTTCTCTGTGCAGTCTGCACCAAAACCATCTGCTCTGTACCATTTGGTAGTGGCATAAGGTCTGCACTGAAGCTTGAACGTTTGTAGGAACTGACTTATGAACAACTTGACTCTTGTGGGAGGCCACAGGGAGAGGTACAAAAAGGCTGGATTAAGAATATGGAATTCGTCGTCTGCAACTGTTGGGAGTTCCAGAGCAAAGAAATTTAGAGGCTCTGGAGAGCAGAGCAGTTCAGGCCGTGACCCCATGGAGCAAATAGCCGTTTGCTACACAGGAGGAGGGACTCTGGACTTTTAAGTGAGGCTGGACTGCATAGAACAGGTCAGATGCAAAGACTACGTGTGCCAGAATTGATTTGTCCTTTAACAGTGCATGCATCTGTCCTGCAGTATTTTACTGTCTAGCTTCAGGGACTAGGTTGCCAGTCAGACCCAAGAATATGAGCTTTTTACTCCTGTGGATTTAAGCAAGAAGTTAGATGCTTATGTCACATGCTGAATATGAGCTTTATACCCTGACATTTGAATTAAATGTTTTAAAATCAAATATCCTTTTATTTGTGTGCAAAAGTTCTCTTTTTTCTATGTAGCGTCAGAGCAGCTGTTGCTCTCTGCTTTTTTCTTTCGGGGACTGTCTGTGATAGCAACCAACCAGACTTTTATTTACAGTCATTACCACAAGGAAATTGGAAAGTGCAGCTACTGGGACATGATTATCTTCTCTTTCATGTCAGGTTTGTCTTTTACTGTGACACAGCAGAAGAAATGTTTGTACAGCTAATAAAACATTTATCTAGAGATAAACCAAAATGCTATGTCCTGGCTAAACGAGCTGCTAATGTAGAAGAGTTTTACTCGCAATGATGATACAGAGGGGGTGACAAGAGGGGACTGCTCTCCTCCACCCACAGTAATGCCCATAGCTCTTCCATATCCAGAAATGGGAAAGCCTCCAGAGTAATAGCAGCAAGATTTACCAGAAGCAAGCAGAGGTCGATGTCTTTTTTAGCCTCTATGAAAGGACAGTTTTGAGAAGTGTTTATACAAGGGCTTATAGCACTTGCGAAGTGTTGTGACTGAACAGAAGTCTAGTTATATTTTGTTCTTCAGTTTGATGATCAAACTGATAAAATAGTGCCTAATAACTCAGGACCTTGTTTTATGAAAATAACAGTACAAAATTGCATTTTTGTAACAGAGAAGTGTGAAGAATTACGTGAGACATAAATCTGTCACTGCAATAAACAATTTTGAACAGTGTGCTATAGACTTGTCTGTCCCGTAGGGATTAGTGTTTCATGATACTTTTTTAGATTGTTGAATTCACAAACCCACAAACTAACAATATAGAATATGTGAAAAGTAAAGAACCAAAATCCATAATTTGCCGAAACTGCCTTTTATTTTGAGCTCATTCTTTTAATCTTAAAAAGATATTTTTGATGGCACACAACCTCAGAATCAGCAACTTTACAAACTATGGAGAATCCCAGTCAATTTATGTTTCCCTAAACACTGCATGTTATGAAGATTCCATTCACAAAATAAATTTACAGCACATTAATATTGATTTAGTAATTCCATCATAAATGAAAACCTTAATGAAAATGCTTATATAAATGTACAGTTTAGTTTTTGTGATGTGCTACCCATTCTTGTCTTTTGTTCATTTATACTCTGTTTCACAAGAACATCGTTAGTGCAAATTAATGAGATTTTACTGTACAGTTATCTTGTAACAAAACTCTTAGATATATTTCAACTGTTTGAGCCAGTGTAATAAGTTAATTTTCAGCCTCTGGTTTGGTGAGAGATTTCTCAAGCTCATCTGCAGGGTTAGATTTCTTCTGGCTTGGGATAGCGGGCAGGACACGGCTTGGTTTCAGAGGCTCTCCTGGTAGACCAGGCAAGAAAGAGTAGAGCAAATGACTCTGAGAATGTTCCCTTTTCTGGGATCTGGAGGTTGGAGCTGCTGGGAGAATAACTGCACCAGTCCTTAGAGAATTTAAAGGCAGGGACTTAAACTTCTTGGTACCCTGAGAAGGTAGCTGAACTAGAGGAAAAAGAAAGAGTGCACAAAGTGAGAAGCATGGCAGTTTTACAAATGAGTTTGCTACTTTCTTTGAACTGTTGTTTGTCTTGTGTTGTGTGTAATCAAACGTGGATTTGAAAAATGTGATCAAGTATGTGTAAAAAGTTGCTAAAGCTTCTCAGGGCTAATCTTCAGCTGACGAAAACAACTCCAGGATTACTTTGTGTTTGGTTATCACTAACACTTGATAACTTCTGGTAAGCAGAGGATCTATAGTCTGAAGGAGAGTGGGTCTATTTGGAGAAATTTCCACAAGATGTTGCTGTCAAAAACCACAGGCTGGCTGGAATAGAAATGTTCCATGGGAGTATATTATTTTTAACAAAAACTTTGTGAGAGGATGCTCTATTACCCAGGGTAAATTCTGATCAAAATCCTAAGAAGATGAAATGGAAGAACATGGGGTACTGTGTCTGGGTTGCTCTAGACACAGTCAATCATGAAGATAGGTCCACACATGCTCTGCAAGTCACAGACCACAAAAGTAGATCATTGCCCTGTAGTGCACTAAGACCCTCACTGAAACACAACAGCCACAACTGTTGAATCTCTTGTATGTCAGCAGTCTCACAAGAAACTGGATTTAGATAATCTTTAATCTCCAACACAGCACAGTAATATTGTGCTTTAAAGTTAATATAGTTCTGTATCTTCTCTAAACTGAAATCATGAAACCCCTTCATTCAGGCAACTAATTTCCTAATTTTTTTTAGAAGGAGAATTCAAAGCCTTACTTGTAGACATATTTTTCTCTGCCTTGGAATTGATTGTGAATTTGTTTCTTGTTATTTAACTTTCAGTTTTATTCAGTTCTTTGTATTTTATCAATTTTATTCACAAATTCCTTGTATATTCTTTATATGTATCAGGTCTTTTGGTTTAAACATATGAAGGGTTCACTGCTGAAGTTAACACCATCTCTGTTTTGGCTACAGAATCTTCCTTGCAGTTTTTCACATTAATTTTTATTTGGTTGCATTCTCATTTCATTTGTGATTTCCTTCCATCTGCATCTGTTGTGATGAATATATGAGAGGCTATGAACACTTTCTTCTGAGATATTTCTAGTCTGAGTTTCATCCTAATGGTCATGACAGCCTCCAGAAAGTTATTTGGATTCCTTATTTCATTGGCTTCGTCCTTTGCAACTAACCATAAATGCTTCCTAGTGGTCAGGTATTAAAAACTGTTCTCTGAGCCAGCTATTTGTCCTCATATTGCTGTCATGGTTGTGTCCTGGTTCTTTACATGCAGGAAGAATGCAACACACTCTGCTCAAAAATGACCATCTCAGCCTGACATTATCATTCCATTTCCTACTCAACTCCAGTGAAAACCTGAGTATCTGTATTTGGATTTTTCCTGACAGGCTCTTTGATTATTGCCTTTCCGTAATATCTGGCAGATATTTTCCTGCTGTAGGTTCTGGGAAATTCTACAAAAATAAGGAATAGAGCTGATTGCTTTCTCTCAACCAAGTGAAAATCTTGTGTAATTCCAGAGAAACATCTGATGTTAATCTAGATTTGGACCATTTTGATAAACTGAACAATAAACTTCTATTTATTAGAAATAACAGACCACATAATGTGTTGTTATGAACTGAGTAACTACTGCAATTAATCTGTTTGTGATAAGCTGGACCTTACATCTTAAAAAAAAATCCCCAAACCAAAGGTAAATATTCAGCACATTTGAGGATCTCAGAGTTAGAGTAGTGGATGGAGTTTCTTGAGGGCTGTAGAAGAAAAAGACAAGAAAGAAGGACTTAAGGAATTTTAGGTTAGTTAATCTAACTTTAAAATCCCAAATATGAAAAAGACTGTCCACAGCTGATGTTCTGCAGAAGTGAATCTTTGAACCTATGAAGTCTGCCTTCATACTGCTTATTGAACAACAGAAAAAAAGAGTAACTTAGACACTGGTGGAGTGTGGGTCTCTTCCAACCTGGTTGTTCTATGATTCTTTGATTCTATGAATGTAGGAGAAGCAAGAAATTATGTCATTTTAATAAGGGAAGAATATTAACTTTTTCACAATTTTTTCATATAAGGTAGATACGTAACTATGATGTGGTCACACACCTGATGAAAAGAAAGCATTTGATGTGTAGTTTCCTGGAGAACAGACTTACAGTGCAAAATGACCATGGTAAATTGGAGAAACAGTAAGAAATTCAGATAACGAAACTCAGCAAAGGCAAATGCAAACCAGTGCACTTAGGGAAAAGAAAAAAAGAAGAAATCCCAAACCACCAGAAGCCCAAATGTAAGACAGGGAATACAGGCTAAGGGAGTAACGGTCCTGCAAGCAATTGGGGATACAGACCGTTCCTAAGTTAGAAATATATTGAAGAAGTTCAAGCAGAAACCCTGCATCTTCTGTGCCTCAGCAAAGCAGGAGCACTCCAATCTTGTCATGCAAGACCTCTGCAGATTTGTGTAGTATATAATTAATAAGTCAGAAATTTACCTCGTTGAAAACAAATGCTACCTCTCTAATGTCTGCAGTGAGAAATGAAAGAGCTTTGCATCTACATATATTTTTACTATGTCAGGCAAAAGAGGTTAGAGTTCTCCCTGCCATGTTCTCCTGTACCATATGTATATACTCATTTTATCATTCATTATTTATTTATTTATGAGGATCAGTAATTCTCTTAAGACTTACCTGGTATCTGTTTGCAGCAAAAGAGAATTCTTTATAGAAAGGATTTTTTAAAATGGCTTTTTTCTTTTGATACCATTTCAGTACATTCAAGCTGTGGTGGGCTGAGCAGGCAGTATTTATTAGAGCTGCTTGGCCTTTGGCAATGTAGTGTAATTCATGGGTTATATTCAAGATTCATTCCTTTCAAAAGTTCGTGAAATTGCCTAGTTCTCCTTTCCATGGAAAAAAAATACCGTTAATTCTTTGCTTTAGTTTGTATTGACTTTGTGTTAATGAGAAAGGGCTAAATACAATAAATGTGCCCATTTATCTTATGACACATGATAGAATGCTTTGAGTTCATTGAAATTTTATTGTATAATCCAAATGCATACTGAGAGGCTTACTTGTTTTCCTCTTTGGAACACAGGCATATTTTCCTACATCCAAAGTCTACATCTATGTAAAGTATCCCCAGAACACTTTACATAGTAGATGAGCCCTTAATGATGGGTTTAAGTATGGCAAAACCAATGTAGTGTATGCAGCTTCACTATCATGACAGGGTAGCTGTTAAAATATGCATGCGCGTTTAGAGAAGTGAAAAAAAAGCACTCAGACATTAATGCTTTCCACCTGGTCCTACATACTACACTCAGTTTAGGATATTTGATAAGGATTTCAGGACTGGCACATGTTTGGCATTGAAATAATACATATAATGATTGGTATTGGTATTTTTACTGAAACACATCAGCCTGGACTGAGCAGCAGAGTTTGAGAGACTCATAATCCTTAAGGCTGCTTGCCAGATATCCAGAGGATATATACAGCAAAAGCACCAGTGATTACTCATGTTTAGAGGGCAGAGTCAGCTACCAAACTCCTAGTGATGCAGCTACTGATTCGGGAAGCCTTTTACACGCATTACTGACTCTCAAGTGGCTGCTGTTTCAGACTGTGGAGGAAAGAATACGGCTGTCAGGAAGACACTGATCAAGGAGCATGTACTCCAGTAGAAGGGATGGCTCTTGGACTCTTAATGCAAGCAGCAGACCATAGTGGTCCTCTGTACAGAGGAGGGTGCTTTGCGGAATCCTTCGCTGTTAACTTGGGAAGAAAAAAACTTCAAATCATGATGAATAACAGGAAAAACAACCACTGATCCCAGAAAATATTGTTAAATGACCTGCAGAAGTAGATACTTTGTTGTTCAACAAGTAATTGCCTCACTATGACTTCAGACCTCTTAAGGTACATGAACAATTGCGAGCAGCAGATAGTTCTCTCGAAGTCCCATTTGTGTTTGGAGAATTAATCTGGCATTCTGTGAGCTGTGTGTGATTGTTCTAAGTCTATTTTCCAGCAGTCTTTGGGAGAGTCATGTGATGACAAAGACAGAGTGTACTGGGGGCGGAGCAGCAGCATGCAGACTAATAAGAGATGTCAGGATGTGCTGAGGCTACTTGTGAAGCCACGTGAGGGACCTCTTTGGCCCTGGGAGCATTTGGAGGGTGGGACTTCCTAAACTATTGTTTAAGGTCACTCAAGTATTCTTTTTCTAGGCTACTGTTTCATTCCTACCATCCTCTTTCTAACCTGTATTTTTAGATGTTTGTGCTCAGAGATTTAATAATTTCTTCCTTTTTTTTTTTTTNTAGAGAAACACACATGTGTTTATCCAAGCTTCATTGCTGGAGCCATTTTCCTGGGTAAAGGCTGTGTCTGGAACAGTAATATTTTTAGGGCTGGATGGAGGATGAGTGAAGTCTTGGCTCTGAAAGAGTTACTTGAAAAGTTCCAGGGTCAAATGTGTAATTTATGTTAACAAAGCTATTTTGCAGGTAACTTAGTTTTTCTGTTATTGGCTTGAACTGATGTTCAAATAGTAATGGCACCAAGATAAATGTTCTGTATTAGTTAAATCATGATTATTAACTGCAATAATTTTATTGTATTTGTAACACACATTTTTTGGCATAAGATGAAGACCAAAAACCTGACTGTTTGTATGAATTACTGCAAGAACATCAATGATTATGAAATATTTTTTTTTTTAGGATTTTGCTTACAACTGTGTTTTAACTGGATGACACAGAGAACATTAATAGAAAGCTTAAAATAGAAAGCTTGGAGCTGGAATTTTGAAAGCAGCTGATTATTTTCTTTCTTCTGAGCAGACTGAAAGTACCTCCTCAATATTCCACATATCTCTATTTTTCTTCTTCCTCTCTTATGTACTGTGCTGCAGCAGTGCAGGGTTCTGTATTTCCCCTATACAATCTGATGTTCCCCATAAAGCTACCTTTGCTGTTTCACTTTTAGTAATACTGTTATAGCTACAGAAGTGCTTCTGAAACTCAGATCATAAGAGAAGGTAATAATCTTAAGTTTAGCTCTGAAATGTGAAAGAACCTGGCTGATCTGCCAGAAGACAAATAGTAAACTGCAAATCCTCATCCAAAATACACTGGGGGAGTTCTGCTAGGGCTACTGTTTGTATGTGAAGAACACCCTAGTCCCTGTCTGAATCCAGCCTGGGATGGTTACTAAGTCTTGACACTCTACGAGAGCTGTGGTAGTGTGATGAGGCATTCCCTGCCCTCTGGAACTTGGCTTCTTACTGCCTTGGGAATGAGGAGCTGGCTGAAAGTGCAGTGGGAAAAAAAGGGCTGCAACTATCTCAATCCCTATTGTTTTAGGTCTTGTGTTACAGAAGTTACCCAAAGCAGATGCTGTGACATTGAGAGAAATTAATGATTCCTGTCCTCCTGTAACAGCTAGTCTATCTGGTGTGCTTAAGACAGAGAGAGATAGAACATGTTTTCACCTGTAAACATTCAGAAAATGTCAAAGTTTCTGCAAACCTGATGATCTTGTTCTTGTCATCTTCCCTCTATTTTTTTTTTTTTTCTTGCAAAAGTCCAAAAAAAACCCCCCAAAACCAAAAAACCAAAACATCAGTGTCATGTGATTTTTCATGCCACCCATAGGGGAGTCATTCCTTATCCTGGCTTTCATCTCACTTATCCAACCTTTCTCTGCTGTGCAGTCATTAGGGTGTTGTCATCCATCTTTTTACTTGCTGTAAGCCACCGTGTTGTATCATGTCCTAGCCCCTGTGAAAAGCTACCACAATCCTAATAGTACACGCAATTGAGAGTGAAACCAAGAGTGAAAAATCTGGTGTCTATGAGGGTTCCAGTCATCTCTGTTCTGGAAAACAAATGTAGAACCAAACTCTCCTCTGTGCTGGTGTGCATTTCAACTCTTCGAAATTCGTTGGAGAAAAGGACTGTGATCAGCATCACAAAGTCCAGCGGGATGTGAGCCAGTCACTAGTGGAATACACTTGGAGTTGCTGCTGGGGCTAATGCAGTTTGATGTCTTCATTAGTGACTTAGATGATGGGGCAGAGTGTATCCTGTGCAAGTTTGCAAATGATATGAAAGTGGGAGAAGTGGCTGGTAGGTATGCTGACATTTAGAGGGACCTTAATGAGCTGGAGACTGGTACAAAGGGGAATGTAAAGTCCTGCACCTAGGGAGGAATAACTCACTGCAGCAGTATGTGCTGAGTAGCAAACAGCTGAAAAGGAAGTTTTCAGAAAGGGACTTGGGGTTCCTGATAGATGGCAAGCAAAACATGAGTCCTTGCAGCAGACAGCCAACAGCATCTGGGGCTGCACTAGGAAAAGCATTACCAGCAGACTGTGAGAGATGAACCTTCCCTTCTACTCAGCACTGTGAGACATATGGAGTGCTCTGCCCAGTACTGGGGTCCCTAGTACAAGAGGGACATGGACATACTGGAGCAAATCTAACAAAGGCTGGTGGAGGTGGATAAGGGATTGAAGTGTCCAGCCTCATGGCGGAGGCTGAAGTAGCTGGGGCTGTTCAGCCTTGAGAAGGCAATATGGGGATCTTGTCAATATGTATAAATGTCTGACTGAGTAATGAAGATAGACCCAGACTTTTCTCAGTGGTGTCCTATAAAGGCAAAAGAGCCAATGGGCACAAATAAGTAAGAAGAAACTTTTTTAGTGTGAGAGTGGTCAAACACTGGAACAAGTTGCCCAGAGAAGCTGCGTATTTAATCCTAACTGGATGTGATATTAAGCAGCCTGTGTAGCCTTTCTGTGGGCAGGGGGGCTGGACTAGACAGTCTCCAAAGGTACCTGCTAACCTCAGCCATTCTGTAATGCTGTAAAAAAGGAACACGAAACCTGTTGCAAGCACTCAGATACCAATAACAGAGGCACACAGTAAGATACTGTAAATGAGACTTGCCTGTACTTACTTTTGTGAGCACAGTGGTTGGGTATGGGAGCTAAGCTGGTCTGTACAGGAGTAAGATTTTTTATCTTGAGTTGGTCTACAGACATCTGTTGAAAGTTTTTACCTGTGAAGGGAAAAGATAATTACTTTTTTAGTAATTCTCAGAAATACACAATAGCATGAAACTGCCAACTGGTGCTTTGTTCTCTAGTTTCATTGGAAGGAGTGACTGATAACAATATAACTGACAATATAACCTTCATATGTATCTGTATCACTTTTTTTCCATACAATATAGTAATTGGTCTTGGGACAGGCATGGTCCAGTAGCTAGTTCCATGTAAAACTGTTTGGACACTAGATTTGTAGGATTATTCCACTTGATAGATTTGATTTCGGAGTTGAAGCTTTAGTTTGCAAGTACTACAACACAAATGGAATACAGCTGCTGGTTGGAAAATGAGACTGGTGGAAGGCAGCAGTAAATATGAGCTTTGAGAGGGTTTTTCTGCAGATGAAAACAGCAGAACTGATGCAATTTCATTTTTACCAAGAGGAACAGATACGGAAAGATGAAAGGTTATTTGGCTAACAGTGGTGTTGCACTGGGTAATATTAAGTTGACTTTGGTCTAATACTATTAAAAAAGGCAATATGTTAGATGATATAATGCATTTCACTACATGAATATCATATCAAGTATTATTAAAAAGGTAGAAACTCAAGGACCATTTTCCCTAGATATTTTTCCTGAGTTGACCTTATGCTGTGATGTTTGAGCCCCTCATACTTTTCTTCTTTGTTGTCCTTATATCTGAGATAAGCCTTGTAAGGAGTCTTGAGTTGTCCTGTCAAAGAGCTGTTCATCCAGCATGGCATTGCAACATGGCTTGTTGCAGAGCAAGCATATGCTCCGTCAGCACACAGAGATGAGGGGAGACACACACTCGATGGAGTAGGAACTACTAAGCAATAGGAAGAAATGGAGTGATATGAAATGCCTTTGTGGCTTTGTAGTTGGTGTTTGAATTCAACTTAGTATTGCTGGGTTGTGCATGATAAAGTTGTAGGCAAACAGTTGTAGAACAGTTTCCTAGAGGTGCTCTGAAGTAGTTGTGAAGACTACCATAGCTATGTAACTGACTAAATGGATTCTGTGTGAAAGGAGCTAAAGTTGTGTTTATCAGACAAATCCCCATGTTACAGTACAGCCTTCAGCTCAGTATGGAGCAGGATTCTGATACAAATACCGTGGCAGTTGTTAGACATTGGAACAACGTACTGGATCTCGTGGGTAAAGCTGATGCATATTGGGCTAAAGCATGAAAAATCTTTCATGGATGAGCTGTTTGTAATAGAAACAGACTTCGGTTTCCTTTTCCTATATTTTAATCTTTATTTAATTTTTAAGATAGGATGTTAAAAAAATGAGTGTAAAATTCCCTAAACTTCTATAGATGTTGCAGTCAGTGTGAACAACAAAATAAACATATCAGTTCCAAAAATAGCAGAGAATCAAGTGCCATTGGTGCAGTTTGAGTTACGTTGGTTTCAGTGGTGCTTATGCTGAGAACTAATGGCTTATTATGTATGTACTATTGTGGTTTTGATGATGGGAGGTTGTTTTTTCTATCAAGAGATATGTTTATTTCAGAAGTGGGTATATCTGGCAGCAAAACAACAGCATAATGTTTGTGAGACTGATATGAATGCTTGGAAAAGAATCCTTCCCCATAAATTCTGGCATGAAGTGGAAGTATTCTGCTTTTTCTTTCTGTCTGCTCCATGTAGCATCAGAGAAAAAATACTTTCTCTCTTCACAGCATCATCTTTGTCAAGAATATGTTTCCAATGGCAGTTATTTTTGAATGAAATGAAAAGGAGGCAATTTCATTATTATAAGATGCAAGACTATTCTGCATTTCAGGTTCTTTTCTGACTTTTTTTGCAGGCTGTTCTATGACTTTCATTTGCATTTAGGGAGATGAACCCCACTCTAGTGTGTTTTGCAGAAAAGTAGTAAATGTTATGATGAGTGTCCCACTGCAAATCAGTTCTTCAGTTTGAGGACACACCCACACTCATCAGCTTTGGTGTACTCTTTTCTGGACAAGTAGTGCTTCCTGTTGGACTACACCGTACTGCTTATACCAACAGAAGCTTAATAGTAGTGTATTTTTTACTTTACCTGTTCAAGCAAGTGGAAGGTATTAGGCTGCTGTAATAAAATCTGTAATAAAGCGTTGCCCTAGACCTGGAAGGTTAATAAAACAGAAAATATGTTGGTGATAGGAGGCTTCAGTGTGTTAGAGGGTGCTAATAGCATGTTTTACATTTAAGACAGGTTTCCTTTTACCTGTGTCATGTGGAATTTCTCTACCTACACTATTTTCCTGTGGATGGCAGTTCATTTTGCAAAAAGAGATGATTGCAGAGTGCATAAATACAAAATGATTCAGGTTGTGGATGCCAGGTCATCATGGTGTCTGGCAAGCACTCTTGCAATATTAGCAGTAGTTTTTGGTATAGCCTGTCTTTGATTTCCCCAGTGGAGCACAAGACACTGTAGTTATTCTGAGAGAAGCCAGTGGCACAATAGTAAGGTAAGTCTTATTGCTACCCACAGCAACCTGTCACATTTCTGTGAGTGCTAAGACTCAGCTGGTAAATTGACTCATCAGTCATTTCCAGGACCACCAAAAATAGAAGGAAAAAACCCCTCCAAAAATCCCCATATATATGCCAGCTGCTTTAGTAGCAGTTGGCATAAAAATGAGCTCTGACTTTAATAAAAGACATGGTCAGGCAAGACAATCATCACTTTGTGTCAGTTGAGAAAATAATTTTCAAATTGAGTTCCCCTAGGTTATTCATACCCAAGAGTCTGCCTTGGATATTCAGTGCTTAGGAAATTACATGTAGCCCCCACAGTCATGGCTTGAGAAACGCAGTATTAACACTTCATTGTCCTTCGAAGACCAGCTAGGCCTTCTGCAAAAAAAACCCAAAAACCAAACAAACCTGATGAGGAAATATCTTTCCTCAGGGAGAGCTGTCTGCACAGCACTGCTGGCTGGGCTGCAGCCAGGCTTACTTTGCTTCTGATCCCTCTAATTCCTGCAGGCATAATGCACTGGAAACCTGGAAGCCCTGGAGCTCATACAGTAAATGGAGTTCTAATTCATAGCAAGTCAAGTGGCTTTAATTACAGGGGCAGACAGATCTAAGCCACACACATAGGAGTGAAGAGGAATAAGCAGATCTTTTTATTGAGTAGAAATGTTAGGCAGTATCTGAGTTGTGCAATGTATTACTGTGACACTTTTTCTGCCACCTTACAAGCTTTTAATTCGTATGCTTCAGTGGAATTCCTTTTTTGCCAGCTACAGGAATCTTCTTATTGTTGGAAAGTTTTGTTAAAGAGAGCTTAATAAACAGAGAACAGGGTTTAAAGCAGACTCAGGCTTTTTTTTTCTCTTTGAGTGAGAAAACAGAGATAAAATTAATTACTCTTTCTTTGAACATGTAAAGACAGCTCCCATTTTTAATAATTAGAAGATTTCCCATAATTGATATGATTTTGCTCTTGTTCATGCATGTAGACTGCTGGTCCTATACTGAGTTCCTATGCAGATCATGGAACAGTGAATGGATGCACAGAGCCTGTCCTGATGGAGCTAGTTGCAGCTTATTTTGATGGGATGTCCATAGAACACCACCTGTCTTGTCCAGGGCAAACAAGTATTTAACCATAAAGTATTCTACAGTCATAAGAAAAATATATAGTCATATTTGATGTGGAAATAACTACCACATTATTTAAAATTTGACAATTCCAACAAGAAATGTTTCCCTGTAGTTATCTTCAGGTTTTATTTATCCAGTTTGAGTTATTTCCACCTACTGTCATCATGAGTCATCTCAAATATCTCGGCCTCACTGCACCCTAGTATGTTTGTGTTGTAAAGAAACCCTGCAGGTATTCTTATATCCTACATGTGAGCTGAACCTTGCAGAGTTCAGCGTACAAAGAGTCATGCTGGAGCAATCCTTGCTAGCTAATAGACTTTGGGGTTGTATGACTGAGTGAATAGTTGGAGTGCACAGTAAAAAAGTGGTGACACCTATAGGCCAGGTCTGTCAAACTCTCAGGATTGTGGTCCGGTGTTCAGGAACTGGAACTTCTTTAATAGCTCTTTTTCTTTGCCCTGAGAAACTATTTCCAGCCTTTATTTGCACAATGTAGAATGACCTGTCATTCTGAAATTGCTGTCTGTTCTCATGATTAGTGATGTCAACAAATATTTTCTATTTTATAGATCGCTTCACTTAGGATTCAGCATAGTTTGAGCTATCATACAAGCTCAGACAGTGACCTGATCTGAGTGTTTTTCTCAGACAGGTTTTCTGTTCGCTCATCTTTCCACTGGAGAACAATGGCTCATGTCTGTTGGGGCGAGGGTAGATTGTGTAATGTTTACTCCTCGTAATGGTGTACGAGTAAGTCTGAGAGTTGCTTTTACTTGCTTCATTTTTAGTTGGGTATTACAGTGTTTGGAATTCCTGCTAGATGTGTTTAATTTTGGCATGGGATTAGTCCCAAAGGAGATGAAGTTGGAGACACTGATATGTTGAAGGAAACTCCAGCATACAGGCCAGCCACGCAGATTCATTTAAACATGAATGTGAGTCAGAGCACTGGAACACAAATCCTGCCAAACCCTGGTTTCTAGTTTACTTCAGCATTCTGAAGCTCTGCTTTATTACTGTCACAATACAGTTTCCAAACCACTACATAAAAGCATTTGCTCTGTCTCTGTAAATTTAGGATCCTGAATTGAGCTTTGATGAAACCATAAGAATAGCAAATTAGAATGAAGAGCTGGCACTTAGTCAATGAAGAATGGGAAAAGCCTGGAGTCAGAATGTGTCTATAAGGAGTGAGTGCTGTGGTGCAAGCTGTCCAGCAGGGCACACCTGGGCTTACCTAGGTGGATCCAGTAGCAACTCTCAGTAGAGCTAGATACTTGATAGTGAGTGTGGTACTGTTGCCCTGCACTTCTAGTTCCATGACTAAATGCAGACAAAAGGCAGTAAGAATGGCAGTGGGTGTTAATGTGCAGTTCAGGAAGACGATATATATTCTTGAGACATTTACTTTGCTCAGGTACCTCACGTGCTCCCTAACTACATGTATATTTACTTGCTCATTAGGCCTACTTAAATCTCTTATTTTGCATACCTAAGCACTCGCTTCAGCTGTCAACTGATGTCCTGTCCGTACGCTGTGATTGCTGCTACATACAGGGAGAAGAAACTTAAAAAGATATTGAAGGAATAGAAACGTCATTGATCAGATTTACCTATTTTTTTCTGACTCACCCTGCTGCATCCATAAAGATTATGATATTTGGGAGACAGAGAAGAAAGAAATTACCTGATGGAGAAGCGGGAAGTGAGGGAAGGCGGGGAGGGCACAAAAGCACATGGTGAGATCTATCAGAGTTTGAGCCATTTATCAGTTTATCTGAAGGACCCATAGTACAGACTTTGTAGGAGAGTAGTTGGTTAGAATCTGTGTTCCAGGGATCATCCAACAAAGCCTGACAGCTGCTTCTGTGGTCCAGCAAGTTGTGTTCACTTCTACTCTTTTGAGACCTGTGTGCAAAATGGTGGTTGCTGGTGCTGGAGGAGGAACTTGACTTTGTGCTCTGGGAAGCAGTTAGGAAGGAATTGCCTGCAGTGATCGGTGGGAGGCTCTGGGTTCTAATGGGCAAAAGCCCCTGACAATGTGGTTGCTTCTTTTCTGGGATGAGGAACTTTGTATCTGTGCTCCTTGTTTTAAAGTCAGCAGTGGTCACACACTCATCTGGCATATCTTTGCAATTTGTGTCCATAATGCAATCAAAAGTGGTGATGATGTCATCTACTTCTGAGGTCTCTTCTCTAGGATATCGGTCTCTGCTTCTGTCCTTTTGGTTAGTTTTCTGATCATCTTTCTTCTTGCAAGAGAAGATGTGGTTCAACAAACTGAATCGTCCTTTCTTTAGGAGTCTGTTGTTCTGGGAGGGAAACTGATGAACTGGCTCAGATCTACTGGAAGTACAAATCAAGATGTGATGTTATTATTGCCAAATAATGAAACAATACCCCCTGTGTTAGCCCATGAAGTGGAGCATATTGTGTTCAGATAGATTTGCAGGAGTAGTTCAAGGAGGCAGGAACTTAGAACTACAAATTTTAATTAACAAAGACTGAAAATGATACCACATTACTTCATTCTTTCTTATGGGATTTGTTACCTTACACTCATCTTAAGGTAGACTCAGTGCAGCAATCAGGAAAAACCCAAACTTTACTGGCTTCAGTGTCTATCAGCTGCAGAGTAGTTTTTCTTAATGGTGAAGCAAGATCTAGTAAGAAGAACATGCTGGGATCTTTAAAACCAAGTGATCTTTGTATTATGTCATATTTGGAAAATGGTTTTTCCAATAGGACGATCATGGCTAACACGGTAAGAAAGGCAGTAGTTCATCACTGCATCCCCTCCTCCTTCCCCTTTCCTTTCTCTGTCCCTTCCTCCTTCCTTATCCTTTTCCCTTTCCCTTGCCGAAACTGTACTTAAGAGGCACAGCACAGTTTCAGAAGGTCTATCAAGATAATCACCTACAGTGACATTGCTGTGGTGGTTTTTAAGTGAGATTTAGAGTAACCAACATTTCAGACCTAATCCTACAGGTAGAGTGCAGGTGGACGAAGAGAGGTAGTGTTACCTGTGTTTCACAATTTGTAGCACAGGAAATAATACTAACTGCTGACTGGAAAGATGGGGAAAGCAGAAAGAAATAATAAATGTGTTTGTAAGTGCTTGCTCCTTTACTAAATTTGAAGAATTGAAATGAATTAAATAATAGATGCTGAAACATGAGAAATATAAAGAGAGAGAGGAAGATCATGAGCAATGGTAAAAGAATTTAACTTTTTAACAGAAAAAACCCTCGGGATAAGAAGAAACGATCCAAAACAGAGAACTAGAAAAGGCTAGGAAAACACAGGATGAAAACTTGATTTTTTTTAAATTGTCTATCTAAGTGGTAAAGTTGCTTTTGTTTTCAGTCTATCCCTCTGACTACATGAACACACTTGTGCATAGAGATTTCAAAAAAGTGGAAAGCATATATCTTAGGGCTGAAACTATTCTGTAAGATAAATTTTCTTCACAAAGGTGACTGAGCAAGAGCTACACTCACATCTTCTTGGTTCAGAACACTGCTGATCAGCAGATTAGCATTGTAACCACAGTGGAAAGACTTCAGTAGATAAGTAATTCTCATGTTGGTCTTTTGGTGGAAAACTTGAACTGATTATGGCCTGTGAATGGAGGAAACATCACTCAGGGCTCAAAACCTTCAGTAGCATACCAAAAGCAATAGATTTTTTAGTTAGTGGCAACATGTGAGCAAGATAAGAACTTCTGCTTTACCTGCTCTCCTGAGACAGCAGCTTAATGCATGCTGTGTGTCCACAGTACATTGCGTATGTCAGAGGAGTGTTTTCATTGATGTCTCGAGGACTGCTGTCTATCCCCAGCTCTAGCAGAGTCTGCACACAGTCTGCTTTCCCTGCTGCTGCAGCCCAGTGCAAAGGTGTCCTACAGAAAAGGAGGAGTCTCATTAAAATAGATGAATGAATTTACTATCAAAATTATTACTGACATAATGATATGTGCTTTTATGCAACTTGTCCAGATTCATGACATACGTTTTAAGGAATTACCCAGCAACTTGTCCCACACTAATGTAGCTGCTAGTGGTAGTCATAAGGCCATAGATGGGCATCTATATATGCACAACTATTTAGCTGTAGAAAAAGTAATATGAGGCTGCAGAATGCCTATACATGCTATATAATATGTATTTCACTGCTGCAGTTGCATGGTGGGAGAAGTTATTGAAGTTTTCAGAGCAGAATTTGAAAAAAAATCTTTGCACTCTCTACTACATAGGAACAAAATCTTTTCATTTTTACATGAAACACAATTAGCAATTGTTGTCTCAGGGCTTTCCATGAAGGTACTAGGAAGAGAAGCTTCCCCCAGATGAAAGAGAAGGACTGGACACATTTACCAGACTGTCATTGCCCCTCTGCCAGTTCTGTGTTCTTTGATGAGCACAGACTGGAGCAAATGTAGTTGTCTTGAATCTGTCAAGGAGAGTCAAATTGATTTTCTGCTTGGCTGATTTGCACCTTGCCTTTGGAAAACTTTGTCCAGTTCCCAAACTGCACTGTTTTGCTCTCGTGAAAAATCTGTAAGCAGACAAAACACCTTAAGAAAACTGTGCAAGAATAATAAATAAAACTGACTTGTCTCAGCTATGTCTTTGTAATCCCAGTGATTTCAGCTAGGTGCAGTCAGAAACACAGTAGAGTGGAAACCTACTCTGTGTTTATAGTGAACAGTTTATCTTTCCCCCTCTTCAAGTGTAATATGTTCTATGGGAATATCTGAGAACGTATAATAGTAGGTTGTGACTTTCTGAGCTCTAATATGTGATTAAACTCCACTCTTTGCCCGTCTTTCCATAGAAACACAACCTCTAAACTACATTTTAATGAAGTTTAGAAACATCTCCAGAACCCTGTTGGTTTTATTTCTGTTCCGTTTTATTGCACTTTTCCATGAAGAATGCTATTATTTTAAGTACCTGAAGTTCCAAGCCAAGAAAACCTTGGCTTTTGCTCTACTGAGCGGCATAATCAGCTTGGACAGTCAGTTTATTCAGTTTGCATTAAATAAATTCATGAGCAAAGTTCCAAGAGAGGTAGATGTAGGGTGAAAAAGAGGAAAGAACATGATTTTTTTGCACTTATGACTTTGGAATTTCATCCTGGAAGGAGTCAAATGCTTTCTCAGTATGAAAGATGAAGAATCCCATGTCCTACAGGAATATTGTAGTTTCATAAACACAAATAGCAGCAGGATTTTGGCTTCAAGTTGTTGGATCCTGTTCTATTGTTTTGAAAATAATGTCTACTTTTTATTGAAAGAAGTCAAGTGGTGGAAAAGTCCTTTCACACATAATCTTATCATTTCCTACCAGAAATACAAAGTTAAATAACATTCCTACCAGTCAGTTATTATTCTAGGTATTGTATGTGTGTTGTACTTCTGAGTGGTTCTGAGCAAGCATGATTTTCTACAAGTTGGTTCATTAACTAGGCCATGGACCGTGAAGCAGGAAACACAATTATAGAATAAACAGAAGTAGTCTCATGTTAATAGAAAGGAAGCAGTAACTTCAGTTTCAGAGTTTCCATGGTTACCTGTCATCCACATCAAGGGCCTGCAGGTTGCACTCCGGGACTTTAGCAAGCTCACTGATAATATCACTGTAGCCTGCAGCCGCAGCAATGTGCATACATGTTTTTCCATTCTCATCATCATAGTTTATTATTGATGGCCCTTGGTAGTGGTCCAGAATGATGGAACACAGAATCCTGTTGCCACTCTGGGAGGAAGTTCAGAGAAGAAAAGCACTTACAATGGAGCGCAAATGAAACTGTGTGTTTTGTGCTGGAGGATAAATTAAAAAATGGTGGTTTGCTTTGTATGTACCAGGCTCCCCAGTTGTGAAAGCCAAAAACTTCCACTCTCCTGCTTGGGTTCTGGTTTGCTTTATGAATTTCCTAGAACATTTTTAAGATTGGAAAAATAGTAAATAATTTATCACTGCAAATATCTCCGAAAGTTACAGAATGTAAATTACTCAACAGTTTTCTCAGAAATAACTTGGTGTTTTGGCTGTTTTGCTAAGCCAGAGTCCAAAAAGATATAAGATTCTATTTTTTCATTGAAATTTAGGATTGGAAAGGACCTCCAAAGACCAACGCTCTTCTGTAAGCATGTCCAAGTACACTTAGAAAAACCATCTCAAATATTTGCTCAAGTGGTTGTTGAAAACCTTATTAGCTAGTTTGCTCCAGAGCTTCAGTGTCTCAGTAGAAAGTTGATGTTCTGTAACCTGCAAATGGAATGGAACATTGTATATCCTAACTTGATGGAAATTGTGAAAAAGAATCAATGAGTTTTTTTAAAACAGCATAGAAATTCAAGGCTGGAAAGCTCTTTCTAGATCATGAAATTCAATCCTTGCAATCACTTGCAGCTTCATCCCTTTCATAAACTGTGTCCATTAAAAACAATTAGGTTTTTTGTTCCCATTACTCCCAAAGGAAGGCAGTTCAAAGACTTGTTTGCTTTATAATGATTAGTAACACTAATTTCTATTCATACTCATGGCTGGTTTATATCCCTTTGTTTCTGTGCCAGCATTATTATTTAGATTAAATACTTCTTTAACTGGTATTTGTTCTTCAGTGTATTTATAGACAATCATCATATCCCTTCTGAGTTGTTCTCTTGCTGCTCTAATCAATCAAAGCCTTTTAAGTTTTTGTTGTAAAACAAGCTTTCTATTTCTCTCATCAACCTACTAACCCTCCTCCTTTTGTGTTTTTGTTGTGTGTCCTTGGAGAGGGTTGATTAAAATTGTGCCTAGTCATACACAGACGTTTTGCCAGGTCTTTGTTTAATGACACAAGCTCTTTCCTATTTGTGTTAGAAATGCCTCTTTTGGTGTGTCACAGGAAAGCATTTACCTTATTTACAGCTGTGTCCCATTAGAAGTTCCCTCATTTTGAAATAACCTTTTGCACCTCAGTACTTCACTTTCATGGTAATTTTCAAACATAGAGTTTCTAGTTCCTGGGAGGCCTTTCTGTTATTAGCACCCAAGTGCATTACTTAAACATTATCCTGTTCAGTTCTGTTCCATTTAAACTACTCTAGACTTGAAGGTGATTCAGCTTCCCCTGTATGATATCCCCGTTCTTTTCTGTTTATGTCTTCCAGCTGCTTCTTACTGGCAGATTTAATAAGAATTTAATAAGAAAGGCTTTGTATTTTGTTCCAAGCTATCAAGAAAACACTAAGCAAGTTTGATTTCAAGGTTCACCCCTGAATGTAACTTCCTTCCAGTCTCTACTCAACATTAAATTATTACTCTTCAATTCTTGATTTTGAGAGACAACTTCTTTTGCCTCTCCATACTATTATTTTGTAAGATGTCTACTTACTCTAAATATGTCCTTTAAAGATGGATATTCATCTGTCATATCCCAAGCCTCTTCTACTGCACCCAGAGCTTCTCAGTCCAGCTGAGAGTTCCCTTAATTAAGACAAAATATGTCTCTCCAAAGTCAGGAATTTTCTTTACTCACCTGTTTAATTTAGAGTCCGTTTTTGATAATGCCATCCAAACTTATTTTCTACGACCACACATTTTATACCATCTTCATTAACCATGCTAAAACTGTTATTAATTTATAGTTGTCTGAATATCTAATGAAAAAAGAGTGTTGATCTTCATGTTCAGAAATACCAAAGTCCTATGAATAATTGTTGGTTTTATTCTCTGGTCCTGATCCCAAGTATCAATGTCCTCCACACCAGCTTAATTATTTGTTAGACATTTTGGTCACTAACATCAGAGAAATCTCAAGTTACCTTCAGGGCTAATGAGTCTGAAGTCTGTTATATACATCTGGTACCACCACAATAAACATTTATCTATTACTATCCTTCTCTGAGTCAGTTTTGATAAAGTAAAAAACATTAACCTGCGATATCTTATTGTTTCTGTATTCATGTTCTAGTGATACTGCTATTCCTCTAATTTTATGCTGTCTTGCTAAGTCCAAATTCACATTCGGCACCCACAGTTTCAGTCTCTCAGAACTCTTGCACAAGAGCGTTTGCGTAACAAACGTCCCACTCTTCTTCCTGGCATTTTACACATTTACAGACTGTTCTGTCTGCCACCAATCTTCCATTTTCTAGAGTAAACAAACCATTTCAACTTCTCTTCATGGGTCAAGTTTTTCAACCTACTTATCATATTTAGTGCTTGCTTTTGGCCTCTTTCCAGTTTGTCTGCATCTTTTCTTCAACCATGGCACCCCAAACAACATAATTATCTCTCCTGACATTCAAAATGACATGCTAGTTCCTGTAGTCCACATGTATCACAATTCTGCTAATACATCCCAGAATGTTTGTTTGGTTTGTCTCAACACCATAATTAAACTCCTACTGAATTCGTAATTCACTAGCCTACTACTCTTCATTTTGTGCAAACAACCTAAATTTTTCACAGATCTGTACCCAGTGCTATTTTATGAATTTCAATTCATTCCTACAATTTATCAAGATAAACTTGAATTTTATCCTGACCTATGAAGTGTTAGGTATCCCTTTAATTTGGTTCTAGCTGTAACTTACATGTGAATTGTATATTTCATCATGTGATTACAGAACAGATAAAAAACGTTCTTTTACTAAACTCCTGGGGTTGGATTGTCTGTGAGATGTCCACCTGTAAAGATTGTTTGGACTGTCCTGAATATGAATAATAGAGAATATATGACATGTGATATAACTCCCTGGGTTGATTCTGATTGCATTACTCCTTATTCTTCCTAATAGGGACATCCTATATTTGGACTGAATGCAGGGTCCATTATTGCAGATCGTACTTATACAAATTGTGCTATTGACGTCATCCAGTGTGATTAAAATTGCATGTACTACTGAAACCAGAAAGGGACAAAAAAATTGAACTTTTAATGACCACTCTATTCACCACCTACTTAACAAGCTTTCTATGTCATGTGATGAACTCTGTCTTATTGGCACTTTTCCAGTATTTCTGTATTTTACTACTTTGTATTAAATTGATTAATTGACATTCAAACATACTATATCCAATAGCTTCTTATCTGAGGAAGTAATAATTACTTCAGCAATAGCTATGAAATTTATGTACTATTTTAACAATTCAATCAAATTCTTAATTATATTTTCTAAATAATCAAAGCATATTTCCTAATATTTGGAACACTCTGCTGAAAGAGATCTCTTATGAACTGCTTTGTGGCTTTCCAGCTGTCTCTTTTTAGGAATGCCTTCTTATCTTTAAATTCATCTGGGATCTTTTAAGTTGCACGCAAAATTCTTCTAAACCACTTACACTGCCCTTTTTCTTAGATTGATAGCTTTGAGCTGAGGTCACCAAAACTGTTGTCTTCCTCTGGTAAATTTACAATGAACCACAGTACTATTGTTAGACCAAGATGTTCGGTGGTAAATTTACCATAGGAAGATTACATGTTCTTGTAACCTTACTGTATGCATCCCTATGTTTTATCTTCCTTTTCTGTATTCAAGTACTTTCAAGGAACATCCTCAGAGATTCTTATTTTGCTTTGTATTTCTATATAATCCCACAGGGCTCCCCCTTAGTTTCTATACAGTTCTGTCCCATCTCACACCTTTATCTGCTTCCACCCATTACTGATTTTCCGCTGTGAACTTTTCTTCCTTCCATGACTCATGTAAAACTTATTTAATGAAGAATAAGTGTCCTAAAGCCTCAATCCAGGAGAATTTGCAAGGTAAACTCTCATTGTACTCTGCAAATTTTTGTCTGAGATTTGTGTAATCTCCCTAGAGTGGCAAACAACAAATTCACTAACATGGTTGCTAGCTCTCACTTTTATTTGATCACAATTCTATTTTCTTTGGGTTGTTTAAGAAAAAGCCAAATTTGTGATAGTTACATCACTCAGTGCTTTCAAAATAAGAAAATAGTTCTTCTGGAAGTGTCTACCAGTGAAGTACCATAATGAGAATCCTGCCAAGTTTGGGACAATATTCTGTGTGAATTTTGACACTTTTACATTCTCACTGTTACTACAGCCCTCATACTTCAGCCCTTTTAATGTCCAGCTGATACGCAGAATGATAATTTTACATGGGAAGTTTATTGTCACATATGAAATATTCTACCATAGCATTCCATTTTATTCTATCGGTCTTCAATTGTACATAGTACAATGTTTGGCTTGTGCACTGCTCTGTACGCCAGGTTATTTTTCCTCCTTGTCAGAATACTCCAATGAACTATGTATTTCAATGCCAAAGAGAAGAATCATGTGAAGAGTCTCCTAGGCTGGTGTATGTCTACCAGTAATGTAAAGCTGGGAATAGGAGAGGGACAAGCTATGGACCACTTAACTACTTAACTGTTTTTTGGAAACTGACAAAGTATTTTTTTTCCAAGTAAATGCTTCTGGAGATTATATGGTTAGATTGCATTAGTTCTCCTATATTTTCTGTCTTTATGTACTAGTGTCTATTTTAAAGCCCGCTTATATCCACAGCTAACTTTGTTGGAGGGTAATTCTCCACTAGTAGCTGACTGTGTTTCTTCTTCTGCAATCCTTTGTCTTTCAATCCCACATCTGTGAATCCAAAACTCTGATTTTCTCTTTGATGTCCTCCTGCTTTGACCCTGAATGACTAGACATTTTAACACATTATTTCACTACTTTCTGCAGCAAAAAGCAAATATTACTCCCACTGTACTACTCTGGGATGTAACTTTTATAAAGAACTATAGATGAAATGAAATCTGCATCAGTATTTCTATCTTCTTCCTGGAAACCATTTCTATGCATCACTGGGTGCTGTTTGAGTTTTATGTTACAGAATGCTGGCTGGTGTCCCAACCCTTTTAGCTTTCCTCCTAAACCTTTTTCAAAAATACATGCTTAACATACTTTAATATTCAATTGACTATTACACCAGCAAGGCCACTGGGAAAAAAAGCAAAGATCTTTTTCTCCTTTGCTGAAATAAAGAAACATGAGCCATTTCGAGTATTTGTTGAGCAACCCATAGAAAAATTTGAAGAAATATCTTGTCTGTGGACGTTTTTCCTATGTAACTCCAGTTGAGGTTATTACATTGGTAAGTACATATTTCCTTTCAAAGTCACATTTTAATCCTTTTTTATTCTGAAATTCAGTATTTACTGAAAACAAAAACCAATCCACAGACTTTTCTGACTTGTCTTTGTTGGTTGGGACTTCTTAGACTCAAGGCTTTGCTAGCAGAAACCATGTGCTCAATTATGTCTATACTGGCAAAACAGAACTATTCGTCCAGTACAACTTTTTTCTTTTAGGGGATTCATTTTACTAAGGTGCAGTTTTCCTCGTGTTCATATTCAGAGTGCCTTTACTCTAACACAAATTCAGAATTTCATCCTAGAATCAATGTAAGACAAACATGTTACTTCAACAATGAGGATATGTATGATTGGTGCCAGATATTAAGGCTGTATCAGAACAACACATCCTGACTTTTTGTAGATGCAGTGTCTGCCATTTTAAACATGGAAAATACTGAACTCAAGAGCAGAGACATAATGCATCTCCTTCTAGTCTATGGCAAAAAACATCCATCAGGCTGGCAAAATGAGTTGCTGAAGATTTTTTCATACCTGGGAGCTTTCTCCCATTGTTAAAGACTTCCAACATTCCTCTCCAGTCTAGGGAAGGCTGAAGAATGGAAATACGTTTACCTTCACAGCTGCCATGCCTTGGCTTCTAGATGGCCATGTTGGCGGTGGAGAACCACTGCAAAAACTCAAAGCCCCCAGTAGTTTCTCTGCTCTCAGGGTACAAAGACAACTAGGTCCTGTGCTGAGGAAAGGAGCAATCTGTAATACCATCTTCAGCTTTCCTCCTGCCAGCAAAACATTGCCAGAAGTTGCCTGGATGCAGCCCAGGCACTTCACAGGGTGAGCTTCTGATGGCAGACCAATATAAATTAGTGACAATTCTACTGACGCCACTGTAGTTACTCAGCTAGCTCAGAGAGAAGCTCATTTGTCTTCTCCTAACCCTGGTGTTTCAGCCTCAGACACCCACTGAGACAGTGTCTCTTGCAGACTCAGAGTGACCCAACTTGGCTTGACTTTGTGGTACTCTTGGAGAGAAAATGTGTTGTTGTTGCACAGGATACTTTGTGCTGTGGTCCTCAGAGCACTTCTGCCTCTGGTAAAGCTAGGGGACATGATGTTTTAAAAATATTTATCCTCTCAGCAGCTTTAGTGGGTCTTGGAAAAAGCCACCAAAACCCAAATGCAGTCATTGAGGCATAGCTACAGATATTGTATATCCCTGTCTCTTACCGTTTCTTTGCTCAAGAACCAAAAAACTGCACAAAATACCGGCCAAGATTCCCCAAGAATTTTTCACTTGGGGACTTTTATAATATGTGGCTATGATTTACTATGTAAAGGGCAATGACTAAAAATACTTGGCAGCTTTCCTCTACTAGTACATTGTAATGAGGACTGATTTCTCTGGGTGAGCTGTCCTGCTCAGGTGAGACAGGAAGGGTAGGAGAGTTGGTGGGATAGCCCTCTATGTTA